>JAGVSQ010005253.1:0-18010 GCA_022683975.1 Rhyacophila evoluta
AGACAGCATAAACATACAAAATTTTGTATTTCTTTTTTTTCTTTTTAAAGGTTTTATAGAAATTTACTAATAAATGACATACTGTTCATGTTTATGTTTTCTTGATCTGGATATACCATTCAAATTAAAAAAAATTATAATTGAGAATCTGCAGAGGGGTAAATTTGGATATTTTGCTTTACTATTTGAGAATTTCAAATTCATCCTGTAATATGACAACATTAGTGATGGATGTCACATATAAACGTGCTGATACACCATATTTGTTTGAAAAAATGAATGAAAATTTTTTGATTTAACCCCTCATTTAACAGCTCCTAAATTTGAATAATAATTACCGTACAACAGAAATAAAAACAATTTCGATGCTTCGTAAATAATTATAATAAAATAAAGTGTCCTTTGTTAAAATATGAATGTCATCAATACATAAGTGAATTTCAAGTATGAATCTTCCAAAGTGTTTTCTATACCTGTGATATTATCGTAAGCCATTTCAACTATGTTCATTTTAACTTTAAAGTATTTGATCTGTCCAAATTATAATGGTTTCATTACATATTTGTACATCATTAAGAAAACATACATTGTAAAGAAATCAATCAGAATTACGAGCGTTAATATATTTTTATAATTATATCAATCGATCGATTGGGAATCGATGAAATATTTGTAAATTGAACTAAACATTTACGATTTCATTTTTATATTATTACGTGATCTAAATATTATTTTACGATAATCAGACTAATATAATATGGTAACTGATTTAATTAAAGAAAAAACACTTTGTCACAAAAATGTAAAAATGACTTCCAAGGCTTAAATAATTATTATTTTGAATAAATATAATTTATTATAAAAATAATGATCTTCTAACAACATTACTGACTCACAAATGGTAAATTAAAGTATTTTATACTCGTAAAATATTAAGTGGATTTTTAAGTACACAAATTGAAATGGATTGTTACAAAATTCATAGATACGCGTTTTAGAATGTACTGCAACTGATATACACATAGAATTTATAAATTTTTTCAAATTTCATGATGCGACAAATTCAAAATCATGGCAATTAAATTTAAGTATGATGAATGAATATTTAAAGGTCTATACAAAGTTAAAATATATGAATACTGTAATTAAATAATTTTTATTTCATTACTGTTTATAAGATAAAGCATTTTCCAAACCAACAAGTTTAATTATTTTACAACATTACTGAACACTTTGTGCAACAATGCAAGTAAAGACAAATGATGGTATTACGATTTAACATAATATAAAATTACGAAATTTTAATTTGTGATAACATTTTTAAAAAATGCGTTGGTGTGGAAAACCCTTTAAGAATACACAGTTTTAAACATGCACACATTTAGGGAAATCCATTGTTTTGGAATTACATGATTTTTTTAAAAAGTTTTTTGAATACAATATGGAATCATAAACAATCTCTTCACATTTAAGAATTCTATGAATCAACATTATAAATATATTGTGTTACAAGTAACATAGGTATCTAATAGCTCTTTAAATTTATAAATTAAGAATATTATATGTATATATACTATGTAATCGTAATTAATAATAATACTCAAATAATTCTTCTTGCAAATGATTATTTTTTTCAGACACATCCATTCACATATTTCAATAATAATACATAACAACTTACACATTACACATTTTTACACAAATTAATTTTTTAGATATCCAGATTGTTCAATCTGAATGCATTTGAATCAAAAATATTATTGAGAGGGAGGATTTTGTGAACTGTGCAAAAATATAATTTCTCAATGTTATTTATTTTATTGGTATTTTCTCGGTTATATCATATTCAAACGTTTGTATAGCCGAATGCAGCAGTACGAAGAAAAAGTTTGGCCCATAGACAATCATAGTTCAAAATTCTTTCGTAACATTTAGTGTTGAAACACATTCTAATAAAAAAAAAAATCAGACGTATTTACACTACTATTAATATAAAATATTATTGATTATTTATCGAAATTACGAACAAATGGGTTAAATTAATTTTGTTTGATTTAAGTTTTTAATATTTTAGCATCATAAGACAAATTATACAAGAGACAATTTTGTTGACAGAAGTGAGTAAGAAACATTATTTTTGGTAAGATTTTTCATAGATTATTTTGCAAAAATACAATCACCCAAACTCTCTACAAGTTTTAATGATTCGTAATAATATATTTACTTGATTCGTAATAATATATGTATAGTTAACTATGAATATCACATTTATATTATACTTTCAACTTCCGTCCTACAATGTCGGCATTGTTGTCAGCTGCATTTATTTTTGAGAAATCAAAAGATATGTCAATTTTCAGAAAACTGATGAAAATACGAAGAGAGAAATTAAATTAATTATTATTATTTCAATCTTAATATACCATACTTAAGAGATATGACACAACCAGCTTTATATATTTTATGAAAGACTGATTGTAAAAAATACTTGCCATATTGGAAAATAAAGCGCCTAGAGACCGCAAATTTTGTTATTTATATAAAATTGTTACCGAAATACTATGATTTTTTTATATTTATCTTTATACAAGAATCACATCAAAGACATTCTGAACACAACGATTTTTCTCAGTCGAGAACATTTTTCACGATATATTAATATTAACTTTAGGAATTCCACATTTTTAATTACACTAAACGGTGCAACTGAAATGTTACAGTTTGTATTTTATAAAATTGGCAACACAGTGGAATTATAATTATGATAAATTTTCAATTCTCAAGCTGTGACAACAAAATAGCCTCATTTAAAATTTGGCTTTGTTTTAAATTGAATGTGGTATATTAAAATTTAATTATTAGTATTTTAAATTGAAAATTTAGTGGAATTCCTTTGAGATAAAAAAAAATCTTATTCACAATAATTGATTGAAAATTTTGACATGTAATTTAGAAATTTACGTATATTTTAATAGTAATATTATCTTTTTTCTTTCTAATGTACATAATATAGTATGTTTTAATATATAAAAGCTTCGCTTAACACATTATTTTGTCAAAAAAGTACATTACAAAATGTAAATGTATTATTGCAAAGAAAGCACGTTAATACAGCATGTTAATACTATTAAAACATGACATCGAGACAATTCTTTACAAGAACATGACATAGAAGAGTTAAGCCAACTGTCCGCAATCTATCACAAAGACACAATTGAAATCTTGGTGTTTGTTACAGAATCTAAACATATTCAAAACAAAGGCATCTATGATGTATTACTTTGATAATTAAATATAAAGTAGGCATTACAAAAAAGTTACGATGATGTAAAAGTAATCTACTAAAAGCTTCCGATAAAACCACTGAGAAATGTATCATAAAATTACATTTATTACTTTGTATAACTACATATATACATTAATTAGTTTTTAACATTTGTTTTGTTCACTATGGTAAAGTGAATAAAATAAGTGTCACAAATATATTAAATATACGGTGTGTTATACGAAATAATGAAAATATTTTAAATAAAATAGATACTGGATTTCCGTGTGTGAATTAGTGAATTATGAATATTTTGAATAAATATTAAACTAATCCGATGTGAAGCGTCATAGTCTAAAACTCCACATAATCGTAACTGTAAACGGTTAACATTACGAAGTGTTAGAGATTTTGGAAAATCAGTAAATGAGCTAGCTTACTACAGTATGTGTAAAAAATTACGTCCAGAAAACGATCATTTGATACCCACAATTGATAATAATTAGTAGTTTGTATACAAAGCTTTTTCCCGTGACTTAGACACAGTTGAGCCAATTTTATTGATAGTAAAATTAATTATTATAATTTATTGTTCATTTCATATTAAATTTTGATCGCGATTCATGAGAGATGAAATATATTATGCAAAAGGCATCGTAATGATAATAATAACTATTTAATTGAAGTACTCTAATCGCCGATTTATATATAATATGTATTCTATAAATATAGGCATATTTTGCACTAGCACGTATAATATAAGAAAACATAATAAACACTATCTGTATCAAGTTAATTATAATATCTTATAAAATATATTTATGTACATTTTTATAAATTGTACTTTCATAAATTAAGACCAACGTTTTATGTTTGTAAATATTTAAATAAGATTTTTATTTTTATTAACACTGATTAAACACTAGGACATAAAAAATATTGTGCATTTAAATACTACGATAAAATTAATAATTGAGGTTAAATAATATTTGGGTATTGAGATCCTTAAGATATTAAAAAAAAATATCAACAATAATTAATTTTGTATCGAAGAAATTAATCAGGCTCTAAATAAATTTAAATAAAATCTATATTTTAATCTACATTCTAAGAAGTCTAATATCCTATAAATTTAATAGAACAAAAAAAGCTCAAAATTTATTTTGAGGTATGCATTATATGACCATATACAATGTTTTATTTAGATCAAAAAGTTATGGTATTTATTTAATATTATAATAAATCTTTCGATACATCATTTTGAAAATATACAATTTGAGGTTAATCTGTAATATTTAAAATTTGATGTAAAATATTTTACATAGCTAATACCAAAACTCTTTGACCGTAAATGTACAACAAAAGTGGGTTAGATTATTCAGGTAATTTGTGTATAATATGAAATAAAACAACCAAGTATCATAGACAATGATACTACGGGAAATTTACTAATAATAATGACGATTTTAGTTCAACGTGTATGTCGAAAACGGTAATTGTAATAAAATATTGGGTAGTCATTGAGACGAATTATTATCATGATGTAGTCTATAATTTAATATAGGACCGATTTTATTGTTTTACCTGCATTAGAGAGAAGATATAAGTGTTTATTCGATGTCAATATTAGTTCACAACGTTACTTTGGCATACTTACGAAACTGTCAGAACTCTGGTTATGATAAATCAAGACTATAATGATGAGATCTATAGCTTAAGGCAATAATGAGTCGTTGTGTTTAAAAACTGAGTATACTTCTTCATGTGCAAGAGTGGACTGTCTTATTATATAAGAAAATTAAAAAGACGGAACTTCAAATTGATTTCATAACATTCTGGCAACACTACTGAGAAATACAGGACAATATGTACTATATTGGAACGTTACCTAACGGATTTCAGTAATTACAAACATTCAATACATTTCTGGTGTTCCTCAGTGCTCAAACTTGAGCAATTTTAGTAATATTAATAACCCGATAGGCATTTACTATTTGAAGTATCTTTTGATCAGCCATTTTGGATGTGTTTTTCTGTCAATATCTAGTTTTTCTCAATTGTGTTGATAATATTTTTGTTAAAATATGGAGGGCTTTATTCATTCTTTATGAAAGCTTTGTTTCAATGTTATGAGCGAATGCAGAAAAATATGGCGACACTATATAATATTTAATACAAAATAAATACTTACTTAATATCTAGTTAATATTTCTTCAAACACTACTTTAATATAGATAAACATCTTCTCATCTCACTATTACAAGGTTGTGTTTAGCTTTTTTTAAAGTTGACAATGATTACTTATTGTATTCTAAAGTACATATATCGAGCCGTTTTCAGTAAAAGATCGTGAGCGGTAATTTGATGAACTGGCAAAAGATCGTAAGGAATGAAGCAGCCGTATTCATAATTTATGCATCATGATCTTTTGCCAGTCCGTCAAATTGGTGCATTTATCGTAAAACGTAATTTTAACATTCATAGGTCTTTGTCCCAATCTTGTATGACACTATACCGTAAAAAATGCTACGTTTTCAGCGACTTCTGCTAAATGGCAATAACGGTCAAATATATCACTTTGTTCAATAATATATTAATTATTGTACCTCTTGATATCATTTTCCTCACCTTTATAAAAATGTAATATACAACCTTGTAATATCCGAAGTTACGATCAGATACTAACATTATAATCTACCAAAATAACTACAACGATCCACGAAACCACAGCAATAATATTAAACTCACCGTTGAGTTTTGACATAGAAACTTATTCCAACAGGCATTATATGGTGTAAGTCTTTTATTTACTCTTTATTGATTTCCCCATATAAACAACAAAGATTACGAAGAAGTTTTTTGATAAACAATTTTATTTGATTCCCAATTACAATTAGAATAACCTACATTATCTTTTGAAGAGAATATTGTTAACGATACTATTTCTTGTATTTTATCAAGCACAATCTGTTTATTCATCGCAGTACCTATTCAGTACTCTAAATAAAATTACATTTTCGACAAAGTAAGCTATTTCTTTCATATTATTGCTCACTGACCGTAATCTGACGGTGAGATTATGTATTAGTTATCTAAAAGACATAAATACTAAACAGTTGTGATACTGCGATGTCTAATGAACATTTAAAACACTTGTCTGATTCTATTCTTTAGTCTACGCACACAGCAATTCAAGCAGCCAAGGAAAACGGTTTTTATTGGACATACAGCCAACAACGTCAATATTTAATTTCACCGTATATGCAATCTTTAAACTATTAGCAAACATATCCAACTTTATCATCATTCCAGAATTAAATAGACAATTCACTTTAAAATCCATCGTCTTGAAATAAAGACGATTTGTAATTATCGTAATCTCTGTAATTTTATAATTAAAATTGTATCTCTGTTTTTATATTGGTCAATAATATTGCACAATTATTGTAACAGCTTCTCTAACATAGTTTGGCTTCTGTATAATATTTATGTTTTTAAAATAGAATAAAATGCTCTACTACTAAATAAAATAAAATACAAGGTAACATTGTCCACTTTTTTCTAATAATGACAGTAAATAAATATATATTAATTTTTATTTCATGTGATAATATTATGGTCAATACTGAATTTTGCAATTTTTTAAATTTATTTAGCAAAAAAATATTTCACTTCGTTTCCCATTAATTAACTGTTTATAATATAGTTTAGAATACATAGAATGAAGTTATAATCGTATTGTTCTTCTACTGTTAAATATTTTAATAATGTCGTAAGACGAAACATGTAGCAACATCAAAACTTATTTTGTATAAATGATAGAAAATAAAAACGTTAAATTTATTATAGTTCTGATCAATGAATAAAAAAAACATGTAATAAACACCGATACGAACATATATTCTATTGTATTGTATTATATAATATAATCAATTATGCTGTGATTTAATAATTAGTTGTGGAATAAATTTATGGCAACACCGACTCTATCTAAAATGTCTTTATTATTGAAAAGGGAAGCCATCTTATTTGGCAAGAGTATGGAATAGAAAATGTCTACAACATCAATACGTATTCACTAATTATTTAATTGCTTACGATCGATGTCATATTAAAACACGATATTATTTATTGTACGAGGGACGATCAGACTTACAAACCCAATGGGTAGTGATGATGGGGCGTATATTGAGTACTTATGAATATACTGCGAGGCTTATAGCTTAAATTCAAAATAGGCAACACGTTTTGAATTCATGAACCCCTACTATGTCGTATCGTAGCTGTAGTATTTTGTTCCTGGGAAATATGTTTAATCTTTTCACAAATTTTAAACTTTGTATAAATTATAGTTTTATGAGAAGACACACCATATCTCAGCCTAGAGTGAGGCGCACATTCTTTTAATTGCTTTTATTTAGTTCAGACCTACTACAAACTGTACACCTCAGTACCAGCTTAGTTTATACATTGTTGCATCTTAGGCAGTAGCCCAAAGTCGGTCAAATTTCCTCGTAAATCAGTTCAAATGATTTTTATATTTCAAAAATAAAAATGGTGAAATTGACTTGCTTCTACGTTGAATATTCATAGCATCAGAGAGACATAAAAATATAATGACACGAGGCATTAAAAATTATTGCTTACGATTACAATCATTTAGCTGTTTTAAAATATCACATTTTCAATCTACTTATTAATGTGTTTTTTATGTTGAGCAAAAAAAAAAAAAACAATTATATTTGAATATACGAGAATATTTTCCAGCGTTCATCAATTTAGTGTCAAATTTGAATTTTACAGTGAACAGATATTTATTACGACATATTTAAGGTGACCAAATTCTACAATGGTTTAAATTAGCTCTCCTTACATAAATATTTTCACTTAATGACAGATCCTAAGTCGGTGAAGAACAGTGATTTACTTACTTGGTACTGAGATGTTTAAATATATTTTAAATAAATGGTACAAATGACTGATGAACATTTTCTTAAATTATGTGGATGTGAATACTTATTTTAATTATTACCAACATTGATAACTTCTGCTACTGACCAATGTTACAAGGCGTATCATCTAAATATTACCCGAGAGTTTAGACAATTTGATATATTTTTTACGAATATTGCGATGTTACGAAACACATTTTAGGTATGAATTATGCGTTTGTGCGTTTACTGACATTATGAACAAAGATTTATAACTAATCATTTTAATTTACGGAACCAAATAAACACTAAATGGAAAGTAATTTTGACAGTGTATTTTGGTATAAATAATTTTTTTCTTAGAAATGAATCGCTTTGAACAAAGTACAATTTAAATAATACTGTTACCAACATATTAACGTTTGCTATTATGACGAATATAGTTTTACCGTGATTGTATAACTTTGGATTTAAGATCTTCACAAACGTTTTATAGGTTGGCGATAGTAGGCTCAACGGAAAAAATAACATTTTTTGTTTTTATTTGAGTTTTAAAAGAGAACGGTGGCAGGTACAAACTCCAGAAATTAATATTTTGTTCCACTTTGGCAGCTCATTTCGTAAAAGAAAATTTAGAAACACCATCAAATAAAATTAACAATTAAAAAATAAATAATATTCAATAAATAAAATAACAAAGATATATTATGTTTCGTAATCGCTAGAATAATAATAAAAAGAGAACTATACACTAAACACTACCTCAATTACATATTTATGCATTAAAAGATTTAAACTAATATGAGTTCAAAATAAGTCTATCATTACGCTGACCCTATGATTACACTAACCTAAGTGAGAGCTCCAAAAAAAAAAAACTGTCATTTTTAGCTTATAAAAACGGAATCAACTTAAAAACACATAAAATATATAATGTTTCAATGAGGCGTAACGTGAAAAATATTGCCAATGTATGATTTGGTCAAAGATTGACGTGATTATAATATTATTAGGTGATTTATTATAAGCTTTACCAAGAAAGCTTTGTGAAGATACTTCATAATGCCTTTAAGACTAATCGTTTTTTATTGGTAACAGGTATTTACTTTAGAGTGGCAATACTTTCCTAATCCTTTGTACAAATTTTTAGCTGTCATTAGATGCGACTTCATAGAAGTGTCTCTTGAGAAATATAGGCAAGACGAGTAAATATATCTTTATTTTTCGACATGACAACATTCTAAATGGACCAGTACCCTTCCACTAGACGTGATGTCAGAATCACGTAACTGATTATATTTGAGATCCCCGCTCATGGCGGACATTATTATCAATATTTTACTTATAATTAAGGTTTGTATAAATAAAAAAATACTAAATTTCTTTTAAAAAAATATCACACTGAATAATTGTACATTGTACGCGAATGGTAAATGTTGGGAGTTTTTACGATCAACTCATATTATACTGGGACCCAAAGATACCGTAAAATGCCCAGCAGTCTTTTGCTTGGTCAGGCTTTCAGTCAAGGGGAAGTAAATGGAGTTCCTGACGCTGGCTAAGATCCTCTTTCTCAGTCTGGGAAGTTTTATCGGAGGACCTAGGCCCAACGGCAGGCCTGCCCCTTTAAGCCGACCCGATTAATTTATATACAACGGGCGCATTGAAATAAGCATTATTGATTTCAGCCCAAAATGTCAGAATTACCATCATTTAATAATTTTTAGAAACTGTATCGTCACTTCGATACCTTGATTCCATTGATTCACCTGAAATCAATATTCCATATACCCAATAACCAGGATCCTTAATATATCTTTATGTTTAAAAAGAAGCTTTCATTTGACATACCATATCTCAGTCTATCATTAATAATCAAACAAAGAGTTGAATCATTTTTAACATTGAAAAACGTTATAAGTTTTATGTTACGAAGGAATTATCGACAATATGTTAAAAAAAATAAGTGACAATATGTATACTGTGGAAATAATAACATAATATAACTCAATTATCATATTTCCACAAATCGTTATGTCACTTTCGTAATTATGAGTCGATAAAAATTATTTTAGTGATTTTAATACTATACTTTTATATGATATTTTTATGAGATCATTTGTGTCTCGTAAATTGTAATTTCGATTACAAATAATGGGTATCCGGCATATTGCATTTTATGAATCAGTGTATCACAAATCTACTTTTTAAAAGTGAACATTGAAAATACTATATATATTTGGCTGTAGCATTTAGGATAAAGAAATGTGTCCCTTTGATTATAATGAATATGTATTTATCCTTACTGCGATATGTTTAGCATAGTCGAACGGTTCTGTTCCATTAAGAATATCATCAAGATTATATCGTTTATTCTTCCATTAGAACTACCTGATATATATTGATAACTATTAATGATCCGACAATTTTTAGCATCTCACCGCTTACGAAGCGGTACCCCTTAATATCGATCACTAACATCATAAATAATTTCAAATGAGGATAATAATTATGCTTAAAATCTAATTATTCACAACTATATAACAATGTATAATAATAATATATTTATATACATATTTCATTCAATTTATATACAGTATTGCATTTCAGTAAAAATATCATCATGCAACTTTAATATATTTTACGATGTGAGAATTAATTCGTGATTTTTCTCAATCTCTTCAATAATATAATGTCGTTTATTGCGTACAGTGGACTCAACGCACATTATAGAGTTTGTACTATACATCTTACGAAGTATTTAAATTCTATAATATCAAATTTTTGTCGCAAACGATCGAAATTACAAAATCGTCTATTAATGGACGTTATGCCATAAAAGACGATACAATCAACCCATGCAGTAACAGTTCATCAGTCGAATTTTAAAAATCCCTCAGATTACTATCTATCGAAAACGACGAGATAAAACGACATATACGACGAGATTACAAACGCGGCATATAAAAATAACAGAGCTTTAAAATTTGCACATCCTCTTATCTCAAATTACATACCAACCTTGTTAGACCAACGATATTGTAAATTCAATGAATCTGCGCAATCGTTCACTGGTTTCGTAAGAAAAACCTTCTTACAATTTTGTCAACATCCGTTTAAATACATTATTTTGCACTCTGTTATAAAATTTTTACCACAAGTGTAGCTTGGAATAAGTGTCACAATTTTGGAACCGGAAAGGATTCGCTGGAGATATTATCTCGAGATATTATCTCGAGTCTTTTAGCGACACTGGACAGGGTTGTAGGCGACGGGCGCTCGGCCCTGTTTGTTTAGTTAATCGCCGAAACGCGAGCATGCCTTTTTCCATTTGCATTGAGTGCACCACTGTTCACGCCGGTCCATGCCGTAATACTTGCGGCACTTTTTGCTCTCACGAGAGCGCCGGGCAGGGCTCAACGGTGCCCCCGACATCTTCATGTGCTTCTGCGGTGAGTTCTGAAACGAGAGAAAAGGATTTAATATTATTTAATTACAAAGAAAAAAATTAATGATACGATAAATAATTTTATTGAATAAATATTCTACAGGTCAATCAATAATACGAATATCAGAACAATACCTACCAATATCAATAATGATATATAAATAACTATACCCATCTGTCTATATGGTTATACAGTTTAATGAAAAATAAATATAAATCATTAACCATTTTGTCTGAACCATTAATTTCTTTTTTAATCAAGCACTATATTACATAAGTAATGAATATCCTGGCTTACCGGGGAATGTGAGTTAGCCCACGGGGCCTGGATGGCTCCAGGAATTGTGATGGGTCCAGCCGGCAGAATAGATCCGATTCCAAAATTTGGCGACTGGATCGTTGACAAAAGTCCTTGTCTGGAAGTATAATTAATAATTTAAAATGTACGTAGGATTATTTAAACTGTGATCGAAGCCATTATTTAACTAATTTATGACCTTTTTGAAAGTGTGTAGACTGGCGGCGTACGGCTATCATTCATATTTATGGCATATTTTATGAAAAAGCCTATTAAAATGCTAATGTCTACTGTACTGGGCCACTAGCCGAAGTCTGTGTGAGGTCTTAAAGCTATCTAACAGGTCAGTAATTGCACCATATTTTTTTATTCTATAAATATAAACAGTCAAAAATAGTACTAACATATGCCAATATTAAAAACTATTCTAAATTTATGAACTTACACATGACTTAATGTTTTGCAACAGAGGTTTTGACTTTTGAAAATACACCGACAATCTGAAAAAACTTTTGAGCGTACCTGAAAGTTCCAACAAACTGTCTTTGGTAATCCGGATCCTCGTGAGGTGGACGGCACATGTCTCGATGCGATAGGGTCGGTGGAGGTGGTACCTCGCATTCTGTGTAGTAGAATTCTTCCTCATGGTCTGAATCTTCTGGGTTATTTGATTTTGCTCTGAAAATAAAAATAAACAATATTTAGAAAATTTATATTTATACATAATATTTTACTAGTTGAAAATAAATTTCTTTCATCGACTACATCATACAATTTTGTATTTGAGGTGATAAAAAAGTATTTTAAAGAATTAATGATTCATTTACCCTACGGCTACTGTTAATATAAATATGCTAATTAATATTTTCGACTGATGGTGCTTGATGGAAATTGATTTTAAATTTTGAAATAATTCAGAATAAATATGCTTGTAAGATTTCCTTAATTATTTTTCTATAATTTCACTATATAGATTTATTCATTCACAATTTGAAGTTTTATGTATTTTTGTTAGAGGAGTAGTTGTAAGCCAATCATTCAGTCCACATTGTTTAGAGACACATTAAAATGTCGATTTTCTATACATCTGTGAGAACTAAATTCGCAACTTCCGGTACCAAATGATTCACAAGCTTGCACACGTACCACTCAACTATCGTAGCAATATGGAAGTGTAGATAAGCAGTCCAGAAATGAAATTCATGGATCGCCTCATTGTCAAGATTTATTTAGACAATATTTTTTAGGTAATCTGCAAATCAGTCAACTCCATTTATGTAAAATGTTCAAGGACCAATGAATAATTTGGTGAGTGTGTTATACTGCTTGGAGTTGACTTTTATTTATTTTTTGAATAGTGTGAAAAAAAATTAGAGGTGAATAAAATGGGGTTTTCGATACAGTTTGCTGGTCTGCAGATTAATACATCGGTATGTATTTGCAATTCATTTTAAAGTAATTTCATGTGTGTAGATATAAAAATCTTTAGAATATCACCAAACTCTGAGGCTCCACGAATCATTTAATAATAATACCAAAAGATTATGTATGAGAGCTTAAAAGTTGGTTTTAATAAAATTATACATTTTAGGTTATGTTTACAGGTCATATTATGACCTTGAAACGAAATGTCAAGTTGATGCAAAAGTGCATCATGATAGGTTATGTACGCGCATAGTTCCCTGGTATATTAGGTACGGCAACTAGTTATGCAATTCTCTTTGTTAGATTATTCGCAACGAATCAATAATGGCGTATTATTACGCGAATAGAATAATAATATTAATCACTGTAGGCAGGCAGTGATGTAGTATCTCCGGTGACGCAGCGGCATATTATCGGAGCGAGAATGACGTTTTGAATTTAGTGTGTTAAGTTGTCGCCTTGAAAATAAATCCTACATAATTTACGAACGTCACGTTTTTTTCTGCCAATGTCAACTTTATTATGCAATTTAACTACACATAATGAGTAGAGTACATATACCTGACTCGTTAACGCGGAAGAAATACGGCAAATAAACGATATACGAGTACTTTTATCAGTGTCAAATAAGCGATGATATCGGGTCGAAGGGGAAAACTGCATTTTTTTACATTCGTGTTTTGAATATTTTTGACAGCTAATTTGGTGGCAAATGAAATCAGTGTTACCAGTTGAAACATAATAATCACCACTATGGATATTTTTTTTTTTTTACCATGCTCGCTCCCTCCTTGAAGCATATGGATCTACACAGTGTAAAGATATCCCCACTCCGAAAGAAGAGTATATGGATACCCGCAATGTGAAGACGTCTTGACAGATTTTTTTTTTCACGAGGATTGTTTGTCAGACGATTGCTCAACCAAATGGGCATCCACAGTCCTGCATTTTCGGATTTTTTAAATCCGACCAGATGGGGAATCGAACCCGCACTCCCCAGTTTGCTAGGCGCTCACGCTACCAACTACGCTAACCGGGGAGATATTTATTATCGTATAATATACTTGTCAAGCCATAATTAATGAATGTTTAACTACTTTCTCTTAGTCTTATAAAGCCCATAATTATTATGGGTCTTACAAAGTCTTATAAATGATATTATAAAAGCCACAGAATAATTTGCAAAAGATTCACATGGGTGTTACGTGACAATATTTATTAGCTTATCAATGTTAAAGAAATAGGTAGATATCTTAAACAACGCAGATGACAATAGCTTAACCAGTTTGCTACGATTGTCGTGAGCTCGTGTGGGAGGATCACCCAATACGCGTCAAGCATTTTTTTGCGCCGTATAAGTAGTTAATATTGAATAACTGAAATGCGCCATATTTATTAAAACGTATTATGTAAACTTAAAATACTAAAGTCAAGGTATACTTTCCTTCCCCTTCGCCACCCCCACATATCCAAAGGCTATCTCGGAGGCCTAATTAATGGCCACCTGGATTTTAACGTCACTGCATAAAATAGTCGATTTAATGATGAATTTTAATGCAGTACCCAAGACTCTAATAATTAGTGGATTAAACTTTTGGTCGAGATGGTCTACATATAATATTTTGTATTGAAAACAGTATTAAAATATTAGGATTAAAAAATGACTTCACTACAGAAATCAACATATTCGGTCACACATTTAATAGTTTCAATTAAAAATGTTAATAATTGATATGTTCGGCCAACTAGTTAAACATCATAAATCAAATTTTAAATTAGGTTTGTCTAAAATACAATTATCTTGTTAATATTATAAAGCATACATTGTAACATAAATAAAACGGTAGGCCGCTGACACGAACATGGTTAATTTATTTAACCGGCCACAATAGAGGCAATAAAACTGATGCACGACGGAACTGCAGAAAGTATGTTTTATAGTCCGGGAAATGTAGGAAATTATTATTTTATACGTAATAAAGACGTAATTCAGTGGGGAAAGCTAATAAAACTATTAAAATTTTATGGCTAACGCGTGCACCATCATAGACAAAATGATACATTATTACATTTTCTGAATATAAGTATTATATAATAGAACATTTATTATTATTTTATTGGAACGTTAAAAATATGTTAACACAATTTTTACGGAGATTTTTTTATCTGCCTATAATGAAAACAATTCGGTCATAAATAAGATGATAATAAAAACCAATATGTATGTATATTGAAATTTCAATAACTAATGGATTCGACTGAAATAACTCTCAATATGTTAGTATTTATTTTTCTTTTTCTTTCATATCCATTACTGGATGTACGCATTTTTTTACAGTTACGTTACAACGCGGCCTGTAAATATATGATAAACCACATAGTGGCACGCCATAGGAAGAAGACGCCATTGCGCAAAAAGGTTTTGAACCATCCGTTTAAATATTTTTACTAAATAATTACATGCCCATTAGGCTGAGCAATTGTCTGACAAATAATTATCATGAAAAATAAACTGACAAGACGTCTTCACATTGTGGGGATCCATATACTCCACTTTCGTAGTGAATAACTTCACTCTATGTAAATCCATATGCTCTACTTTGGGAGCGAACATAGTATATATATATATCAATAACATACATGTTTTTAATTTAGATAAGTGTATTATATTTTTATAGAATACTTGTTTTTGTTATGTAAATATCATCAAAATATTGACTAATTTATTTCATCGTTCTAAATAAAAAGGCGCCCAACATATACAAGCGCCCTTGTGCAATGCATAATCCGGATATTAGCACAGCACAGCCCTTCATTCTGATATCGTCCATTCTATGCATTCGCTTATTACCGCCGATAGGAGCTGTTACACTATCCATAAAACAGCCATAGCTAGAGCGATTACGTGCTGAAAACATATACATGTATCCACGGAGAATAAGATTTTTAAGCATCAGTGTTCGATTAGGGACCAATTTAGATAAACATTTTACGTATGGCAACATTTTACAACACCGGAGAAAAAATATGTATGGCACGATTGTTTTTATACTACTAAACACAGAAATAGCGGGAACAACTTTTCTTGCGTGTACGCGTAATTCACAGTTATATTATTAAATTAGTTTCCCCATTAATTTTAGAAAAGGAAGACGAAAGTACCTTGAACAGAGATTACTTCTTCGCACAATTAACGCATCAAATATGCCCTACTTAATGCAAGCGAGTACAGCAAACCAGGCGCGAGTACATAACATGCCGCACTATACCACTACGCCATATTAGAAAAAATGCAGCTTCTATAATTTTTTCATAGATGCCGCACTAAGCTTACGTTATTCACTTAAGCTCTTCGAATATTCCTTATGCAATATTTCATGGTCTTACCTTTATAAAGTTACCACAAAGACCTGCTCAGTCTCCAGGTCTGATGAAGTACTGTGCCAACCATGTATTAAATTGAAACACGGATATATTTCTATAATATCGCTAAGCAAACAAGTCGAAATCTTAAATACTACTCGAGTAAATTTTAATTGGACACTTATCGTTTTGAGTAACTTGCACAGGCATGTCTTGCCAAATTTCACCCGCAATTCATTTCGCCAAAGTATCTAGGGGCTCGACGAAATGATTACGTCAATATGATTGATTAACACACTTTTTTCTTATAAGGCCGAGAGTACGATGAATGCCGCGGCGGCAGAGCGACGGTGGCAAGCTGACGGCAACAGATATGCAAAATAGATATAAATAGCAAATGAGCAAGTTGTTGTAACGACAACGTGTTGTCGCGCTGCCGAACTTACTCACTTTCTCACACGCGTATTTATAGTTATCTTGCATCTCTGCTGCCGTCACTCTGCAATCGTAGCGCTGGCCTTAAGTCTAATTTATAATTCGAATACATCATATCGTCGTATTACTGGCAAACGACGTTAAAGTGAAAAAGTGAGTTTTGAAATAATCGAGTTTCAATGTTTCAACAGAGAGACTCAAACATTAAAACTCGATTATCTCAAGACTCACTTTAACGTCTTTTGCCAGTAATACGACGATATTATGGAAATTATCGAATACCAAACATATGTGGATGTTTTTAATTTATATTATCTATGGAACATTCAAACAGTCTATGAAAACTGCACCGTGTTTGACAGCACGTGAAAGTAAGAAAACTCGCGAATATTTAACGTAAGTTTGCCGCAAATTTATCGCCACTTTGTACGTAGACAGTATACGTACACGTGCCTGATTGAAGATTAAGGCCGGCAGTGCCAAGGTCTCGGCTAAATTTACGACCAATAAACGGTTTTACGGAAACAATGCACTTCGTAAACGGCATCCTTGACAAGCGTGATTACATGTTACTTTGTCGTATGCAACTATTACAATTTCAATTCGCTTCATCAAATGAACATTAATTTTCTTTTAAGCGAATTTACTTACTTTGTATATTTAATGAAATCCACATAGACTCCTGAAAAGACATTCCACCAGAAAAACGTATTTCTATTCATCACTTAACACCTTTTGAGTGCTGAGATGTTATCAAATGATAGCTATAATAAAATGCCGTAATTAATATTAACTGACAAAGTGAAGCTGCGACGCTGGACCTGGCTCGGCCACATATTGCGGAT
>JAGVSQ010005254.1:0-13806 GCA_022683975.1 Rhyacophila evoluta
AGCAAATGATTTGCAAACGTGGATGTGTCCCTTTTTAAACGTAATGAGGCCAAATACTTTTTTAATCTTATTTTTAAGCTACGTGTCGTTTTATCTTTTTAATTATTTATATACGCATATATAAATATACATCAGCTCTTAAACTTATTGAACATCATGCAAATTTAATTAATCAAACTGTCTAAAATTCAATGATTCATTTCAATTGAAAATGTTTTAAAAATGTGATAGAGTTTTTAAAAAATGGCATTTTTTTATACGTTTTGCTGGTATGATATGGATAACTAAAAAATATATTTCTTTTATATCACTGCATCACTGCTATGTAATCTGATATCCATTGTGCTACGTCTATAGGCAAGGGAGTTGAGCTTGCGAAACCGGTCCCAGAGGCCTCCCAAATCAAAATAAACAGTCGATCGGAAAATTCTGAAAATATTTTTCCCATCGTGGAAGGAGGCGGACGTATGAAATGAATTTGGGGAATACGCTTATACATTATTTTTCTTTGTTTCTGCGCCGTAGCTTTTGGCGGAAAACGATTCTGTTTATCAAATGAGACTGAAGTGTCAGGATTTTATCTATAAAAAGATTTTCAATATTATTAGGTGTCTTGAAAAATAGGTAATTTAAAATATATATCTTTACTCGTTTATATAATGTAAAAGTGGTTCGGTATAAACCGTCCATTAACGTATGTATAATATGTATAATATAGAGTAAACCTCTCGATTATATGTGCTAATGCTGAGGAGGAAGGCCCCGAATAATTTAAAAACACGGATAATCCAAACTGTCAATTTGTGCTTAGTTTTTAAATACAACTATCATAACGATAATACAAATTATTATTTTACATGATAAATACGTATTATTTATTAATAAAGTTTATATTTTTTGAATAATAACTTCTTAATAATGTTTGAATATCAGTACGAGTTTTTTGAAAATTATCTGATTATATTCGATTTTTGGTCTTTGGTTGATATAGTCCAGTTAGATTCAATAAGAGTGAGTGACGAATTGTGTGACCAATAATAATTGGTGACATCTTCCCCTGGGAGTTGAGGTTCGGTATTGATTCTTTCGAAGTTTTAAAAGTATAAATAATACCTTTAAAACTGTAATAATATACGCGAGTTTCCACAAATGTATAATTGTTTAAGATGAAGCAAGTCCGTGCTGTAAGAAGAGGTTGAAGAATTGGTCTTAAGAAATTACACATGGCTTAAAATTTAAGTGTGGTGGATGTTCCATTGAAAAAAATCATGCCTGCTAAAATGGTCGAGAAACATTTTTTTTAATGAATTTAAAAGTATATTAGATATTATAGTTTTTAAGTACGGATAATCCGCACCCGGATAATCAAGGTCACACTGTATATATGTTTTAATCAAAAAAGATTTGTCGAATGTATTTTTTTAGATTCAGTGGCGTAGCTACATATTAGGCGCTCTGTTTGATTGAGAAACGATGTCGCGTAATGTAGCTTTCCTCACAAAATTATGACTCCGCGTGCACGCTTTCGTTTTTTTTACCTCGCGCATACTCATATTACGTGAATCTTTTATTTTACTCTTTTTGCACCCCCAACGATTTGTGTACCTGCAGCAATTCGCTCTAACTGGTCCACGATAGCTACGCCACTGGGTCCCAGCTCTTGTTGGAAATTCATGATAATTTTCAAATTCATTTCATGTCAAACGTCTGTGTATAAGAGATTTTTTCCATGAAGAAACGAAATGATATAGACGTGTGAGCCAAAGAATATCAAACTTTTTAATATTCAATGATGAGTACGTTTTTATAATTATAATACAGTTCTTTTGCAGCAATTCGTTTCAAAAATCATTTCAATCCAGCAGAAAATCGAGTTATTGAAAGACAGTAAATTTAATATACATATCTACAAAGTAAAAACAATCACAAGTTGTTGATATATAATACGGTCACAAAAATGCGAAAAAATAAGAGACAATAAGAGAGTTAAAAGGATTTTACTGTATAAACTAGCAAAAAAACTACTAGGATGAAAAATATTTTTAAGATAACTTATTACAACTAAAAATATGTGTTATTGTCAAAGTTACAATTCACGGGTTGTTTTAAATGAAGTATTCTAAAGCTATCCATATAAATAAATGTGAAACTCTTTATTTTGCTACCCGAGTCTGAAACATGTAGAGCTTTTATTGTGCATTGTAATTTTCTCTGACCATATATTTATTTACGTTCAATATTATTATCATGGTTATACGAATACGACGAATGAGATTGGTATTGTCATTGTTTGTTCAGTATTCAATCCAATCAGTTTTCATTACTAGTTATATGAAAAAAGATGAAGATAATATTAATAAAAAGTTATTGCGTCTTCTACACATGCGCTGATGTTCTAGATAATGTCTATGAAACCATTTTCTTTAATTTAATATATACTTTATATAAATATATTAAATATATTCTTACTTCATTAATACTTTTTGAATAAATATTCGTTTTTTATATATTTAGTCTATTTAAATATTTTATTTTCTCTAATGAAACATATTATATTGACTGTGGAAAAGAAAATGGCCGTAACCCACTTAGGACAAATTTTACAGGAGGCACAAGAAAGTTTAGTTAATGATTTTGAGCAAAATGAAAAACAATACATAGACACAACCTTGATGTGTATAAAGACTAAAACTGGTATTATATTTACTCAATATGATATTAATTTAATAATTTATTTAAAAAAAAAACAGTAAAATTTGTTCGATAGAAGTTCTTTTTCCATGTTGTAAACTTCATAGACCATCCTTTTATCAAACCTAAAAGCTGAATTTAGACACTAATTCGGGATTTTCAGCTTAAATTATTTTGACATAGCATTTATTACGTTATATACATTATTATTATCAAATAAAAAATATTTTTATAAATTAAGGGTAACGTCCTTCTTCGTTTCCACGGTCGATATATATCCTATTTATAAATATCGATTCTGGAAAAGAACTTAACCCTCAATTTTTCTAAATAGTTTTAATTCAATATTAATGTATAATTATTTTAAAAGGATGTAAGCTGAATATGTCAAATTTGTGGCTTTTGAGTCTGAAAAAAGATGCCTTGTGAAATTTGCAACCAGGAAAGGGGGCTTCCACCCAATTAACTTACAGTTTTTTTAAATAACTTATTAAATTAATATAATATTGAGTAAATAAAACAAGAATTTGTATCATCACGCACTTCAAGGTTGTGCCTATGTAATGTTTTGACTTTGACTCAAAATCATTATACAAACTTTTTTGTGCCTCCTGTAAAATTTGTTAAATTCTTTACCACAGTCAATAGTATTTTACATAAAGCTGTTTTTGGTTATCCATATGACAAAATATATTCAATTCAGTGCAACTAGAAATGTAACAAAGAAATTCAAATATATCAATACTCTCTATTCGCGAGACCAAATATAAGAGAACTAAGTATTTCTTCGGGCGTCGGTATCCTCGTGGCGCCCGTGGCGTCAGACGTCGCATTAATTGTTTATACTTTACACGGATAGGCAAAGTTACGCTTTCATTACACGGTCCAGGGATTAAAGCGGAGAAGACTCCAACCAGTCCCGCTACATACAATCTGGCGCGCAGTCTACTAAAGAGTTACTTTGTTAGTTTCTGATACACTGTACTTTCAGTTTGTTGTAAACACTGCCCTAATAGGATTTCAGATAAATGCAATTTAAGTTTTATTTAATGGCTCCAGTACATTAGTTTTTTACAAATCTGCGAGCTTTTTCTATTTTACAATTATCAATAAAGCTATTTTCCTAGGACAAATATGCTTTTTAACGAATTTAAATCAGTTTACACTAATGTTTCATCAGATTAGATTTATAAATTGTATAATTTTATTTACTTCCTTGTAAAATCACTCCAATAATGACGTCTGATCCATGTCCACAGCTGTATTTGACATTTTTGGATGTACTTCAACACTCAATAGTTAATGCGATGCAATATCACTTGTAAAATACTTATGTGGTAAATCTCAGAATGTCAATTACTTCTTTCGGCACTAAGCAAGTTTAAATAAAGAGGTTTTCAAATCTATTAAACAATCTTTCAGACCGATCGGTGATTTTGTTTTTTTAAATAAAAAAATTAAAGCGTTTTATGTGAAGAAAAAGATTTTTCGTCTCGTCAAACACCAATGTTAACAGAATTTAGACAGATTATTATCAATCACACTCGGTAATCAGTTTTTACCGTACTACTGAGACAAACATTTTTTTACTACCGTATATTCACACGTGTTAATTTAAAACAGTCGGTTAACATATTTTTATTTCTTGACTTAAATCCAATGCTACGGGATTTGAACCTGTAATCTTTTCCGCTAAAGCTCTAAAAAGCTGCGTCGCCGAGGCAAAAAGTTTATGACTTAGTAATTTTCCGAACGTTTGTTTTATTATATATGTCAATATAAAGATTGCCCAGCGAGATGTTTCGGTATACAAAACTTTATTCAAGGATAACCGTTCATTGAAATGTTATCCTACGAAAAATTTTCCTTCATTTAATAAAAACATCACGAATAATTACCAAAATTGCTCCGAAATAGTTGTAATCAACCTTCAAACAATCTCAAAGAGACTTATCAATGTGATTCGCAATAACACGATTACTAATTATCATTAAATATTATTATATATATTTAAATATAACATTGTTTCCATTCAGTAATCATTTTCAAACCTCCAACGCATTAGAACCCCAATACATTTGGATACCCTAAACCTTTTGTATCAAATCTATGGATAATGTCATTTTAGTTTATTTATCTCATTTAATATCGCCTTGATAAATATCTTACACAGTCTTTAGTTATTCATAAGTCACTCATATGCTATATCTCTAAGCCAATAATTTATTGTGCGCACTATATATACTCAATGTATAGAGTAAAATCTATATATTTACTCTATGGTCACATTAAATACAATATTTTGAAAAATATAATTCACTTTAGGAGCCGACATGGTTATAATTATATTCATAAAATAAATTCTGTTGTTTCAATAAATATTTGTAAATAATATAATCAAGATCATATTTTTTTATAAAAAAATTAGTAAATGATAGAAGTTTAATATATATTCGTAAATATTTATACAATGTATTGAAAAATGTTCGTTTCCTCTTCGAGTAAACGCAACTAAGTTGTGCGCTTGATTACTTTTATATTTTATTTTGTTCAAAATTGCATCTCGTCACGGGAGCCACTGAACTTTTTAATTTAAATGAACCCTGTTTGTTTTGTAACTTTAATTTTATTTTATTTAGGGTAGAAGCTTTCTGTAAATATATGAATAGATTGTACTATAAGCGAATTGTCTGACTTAATTGTTCCCTGAAATATTTGTATGTTACAGAAAAAATGTACATCTATGATATTTTAGAAGTTATTGAAGATTTTTCAATTTGCTTAGTGTATTACAAAAATATTGATTAAGTCTTTGTCTGTAACCAAAAATTAGCGTATATATTGTTTACATCAAATTAAGTGGATCTGTATACTTTACAACCGACTTGATCGCCATTCTTCTTGCATCACTATGCTTCTTTCTTTCCAGTTTCTCTCAGTCAAATTTTCATCGTTTTTCCGGGTGGAATTTGGAACTTATATGCTACTAGGCCTAAAGAAAATCACCAGTTGTTGATTTCCTATAAACCTGAAAATATTTAATACTTCATAGTTAATACAATCAAGGTCTTGGAAAGCTGCTCTGTGACACCTCTGCAACTTATGAAGAGCGTATTTCGTTTGTTACGCCACGGTATACGCCTTTATATTGGGTGTGGAGACGTAGCAGATGATGGAGGGAAAAGCAAGTGATTAAGATTTATTCATATGGTCTTCTCGCTATCAAAATATTTACCATCTTAAATTAGAAACTGGTCAAAGAGCTGAATGTTTTTACGGGTAATCTATATACAAAGTGTGTTAATCAGTTAAAATACTCTTACATAAACATATTATAAATCGCAATTAATGTTTTTTTTAATTTTATTCCATATTGTATGTCTATTGAAAATCATTAATTATCTTCAACTTAAATTAAATACCTATTATGCCAACGTTGTAGCCATACTATTTGGCATAATATTCATGTGATATGTGTATTCAAAGCAAAATGAATCACAATTAAATGGTTGATATAACGTACAAAGAAAACAAATATCTACGAAAGTGATTGCAAAAAATCTAAGGTAAAGCTTAAAGCTTTTTCATAGATGTGTTTTCTATAAAAAACGTGATAGCGTAATGTATAGAACAAAAAAATAGAGAAAGAGGTTTTCATTCATTAGTCATTTCCAGATTATACTGTCTTATAGGATACAATTACTTAAATTTAAAAAAAATGATTTATTATTTCAAATATCGATATCATATTTTAAATTTACGTAACATGGGATTCTTAAAGTTAAAAAAAAAGATTTTGTAAAAGGATAATTTAGAACGCTTAAAATAATTTGATCGAGTGAAATATTATACTTAAAACTGTTTTAGCTATAACATCATCTTTTTAAAAATATCTTGAGTTTTAAATTTTAAATGGCGTCCATAGAACTCTCACACTTAATAAAGTTCAACCGTGATAAACTCACGTCTTATAAATTCCAATTTAGAACCAATTCGTTTCGCCATCCAGTCTCACTTCTTCAAACCTCCTCCGGTGTACTTTATGTAAGGAGGACAAAATTCGTGGCCCAAAAATGTGCCGTTTCATTTTGACGTTTGGTCACGCTTGCACGATAGGGGAGCCAGGGGCTAATAAGAACGGTTGTGTCGAGCCTTTAATATTTTTCAGTATAAATTTCAATTAATGCACCCCTCACGTGTTTACATGGCGAAACATACACATGTATCTACAGCTGTATAGTTAACATAGACGCCAGGGTCACCGTCAGGGTTGAATTTAAATTGTTTTCATCACAATCGAAGATTTCGACATTAATTGATCTCGTTAACAAATTTAACCCTTCATCGTTCAAATCAATTTAATTTACAAGCATTATAATACATTTTTTAAGCGGTCGTAATACACGACCATTCTTTTTAAACATGTGAAATGAGAAGAGATCTAAGAAAACTCTATTCTGCTAAACATTTACATTTTTTTTTCAATTTTTATTAAAAGATTTTTAAATATTTGAATATAAATTTCATGCTCAATAGGTTAAAATATTGATTGACAAAGAATTCTTGTGCGAAAAGTTCATTTATTATGTTTTTGCAGTGGATATTCATATGTTTCATTTTTGAAAAAAAGCTTTTGATGTAACATTGTTTAGTAATAATTTTTATGGATATGATGAAAACATGGATTTTCATTCTAAGTTAATCCTTATTTTTATATCTCTTTAAACAGAGAACATGAATAGCATACGATGTCTCAAAGTCTTAAAAATCTTCTTCTTATTCTATCCTTACAAATCTGTTGTAAATATGCTACCTTAAAATGCTGTATACATATATCGTGGTTACTTCAATTGTTTTATTAAGTTTAGACAATCATTATAGACGCCAAAAAAACAGAAATTAATACAATTTCTTAAATTAAAGTTTAGTAATTTATGTTTTATTATTAGATCTTATGTGTATGAGTAATAATCACATATTTAATACATTAAACTTGAAGCTTATAATAAGTTCGACTCTTACAAACAGCAAAGAAAAAACTTACATTATGCCAAGTTTGCTAATAAAGCGCACTTGATATATCACCGATCCCTCTCGCTTAGAGAAGAGGAGTGTCGCACGAGATAGAAACGGCTGTAGCACCTATAAATAAATCAATTAGACCATTTAATCAGATTAAAACGCGATGAGATATTGTTTTCATTTGGCTAAATGTGTCGCCCATTCCGCCACTCTCGCTTTTCATTCAAATGACATTGGGATATTCATCGCAAGCTTTTTTCATATTCATTTTTTTACGCAATGAATATTGGCTGCGAGAGATTTAATTTTTAAATTAAATTTACTATTACTCTTATATATTATTAAATTGGCTTAACATTTTGGTTATTAGTAATTTTATTTTCTATATTTCGTTTGTATTCTTCTATTTTATTGCCATGTCCGCTGCAAAAGTGGAGCTTATGGACATCCGCATTATAAAACTCGTGTTGAAAGATTATTTTTCATGTTGTTTAACTAGTCTTTATGATGTATGAGAATATGTAAATTACGAGTATGTTACAACTTCTTGATATAATTATCACCCACTTTTGAGTAATATTTAGGCTTAAATTAGAGCAATGCTTTTTCCATGTTCCGTGAGCTTTCTAGAATGTCAAAATTTTATAAATTGGAGAAAATAGAAAACAGATTTTAATACTATGCAATGCCTTCTCTTATGCATTTCTTCGTCAGTTTTAGTGTCTAGAGCTGTGTAATCTGTTTTATATTTTTTTGAAAAATTTGTAAAATATCTTTTATATTTACGAGTATGTATAATGTAATCAACAATTTGAAGAATTAAAGTTTGATTGAACGGGAAATGAGAAAAAATTTATTTTTCTATTGCCACCGCAATTAGTTTTTAAACAGTAATTGATAATATCGAGATTCAACTGCATGATTAAGGATCTTGCGATGTTATATACTTGCATATTTTAATTCAACGCCATCACTGAGATTCTATGAGATATAAATACGTCACATTGTCATGTATATAAAATAAAGTTTATGTAACCTAAGCCATTTTCTCATTATCACATCTGCATTTATTCAAATCAAGAACATCAATATGGGCAAATCGCTTATATTTTACTACCAATACAATTCATAAAAAGTTTTTACTCCCATTTTTTTTATTTTCCATTTCATTTTTTAAGCTGAAGAAAATAAAAATAGCTAATCAAAGAATTAATTGCAAAAAAAATGGTGGATATCAAAAAAACGTTTTCAATAACGAATACTAATACATATGTACATACTGAAAAACTTACTAATGTACATATAAATGTGTATTTAATGTGTAATTTGTAGTAAGTAATTAAATGTCTAGTCGACTGACGAGACTCAAAATATGTGTGTCAAATAAATAAACGAGCTTTTGACAAGTTAATTTGTACTTTTAATATTAAATTAACCATTTTATTCTAAACATTTTTAGTGCATAATCTAATATTACTGTGTATATAATTATCAAGGCTTCGTTATATGTAATGAATATTAAATAATTCAAAAAACATTGGTTTAAATAAACTATTTTGTTCATATTACACATAAAGATTTATCAAAATGCTTTTAGTATCATTATATTATTGGGAAATGATAAAATTAGTGCTGCTTTACAAGATGAATAAAATATTTTCTACAGCTTCTGTAATTGGATTTCAATTTGACTTGCATCTTCTTCAAGCAAAGTAAGTCTTGATTTCATAAAGTATTATTTAAAGCATATTCAAAAACATAAGATTCTGGTATATCTTGGAAACACGTATAATGGCTTAGAATAATAATTCTTAGAAATCGTATATAGGGCATATGAGACATCGTCGTTGAAAAAACAACAAAAAATGTGAAATTGAGCTTTAAATGCCAATAAATTATAAAAAATATTCTACGAGTATATCAGCATGGATTAGTAGAATTAATCGGAAAGCTTTAATATTACTTTTTTAAAAGTCATCAGTTTGTCTATTTTTACGGGTACATATAAGTAATATTAATATTTATGTTGCATATTTATTGTAATTTCGTAAAAAAAATATCTTAATAACATAAATATACTAAATATACTAATGTTTATTTTTAATCTGTTTGGATTTTTCTTTCTCCTGAATAATGCCAATATTCTTATTCCAAAGAAGTTTTGCCGTGGAAGCGCCAGTATAATTATTTCAACTTAATGTATATATTTCAGATAGCTCTCATTTTAATATATCTTAATTGATTTTATTACTTGTATTATGTGAAAGAGTTTCGTATATAAAACACAACATAAGCAAGAAACAAGTTAAATATAAGTAATAATATTTTGGTTTTCCAAATACGGGCGCAACATCTGGTCACCCTGTTGCACTACAGTAACAATAATTCCCGTACACAATCTAAAGAGGGAATCCATAAAAAAATATGAGTTGGAACAAATTTTAATAAAACCAAGTACCTAAGGCCCGCTAACATCAGGGGAGCTTTTTGTTGTCTAGTTTGAAAACGGTTTATGAAATATGTCATGATTGTTTTTATTTTTTATGAAATATACTGCTTCATATATGAAACATATAATTTGTATGAATAATATATCTGTCAGATTATAATTATTATAATACGACAGTAATATTTGTTGTAGTGATTATATTAAAAACAGAAACATTATCATGTTAATAAAAAAACATTTAATGCATTTAATAAGTTCACTATAGCTTAAAGCCAGAAATTCATAAAATATATACAAAATAGTGATAAATAACGATAATTCTTTTTAGTAAATTATAATTTTTTACAAATTTTAAATCGGATATGTAATAATATTAATATTAATTTCTGCATTTAACGTATAGCTATTATATTTGCATATTAATTACTCCATATAAACACATATGAAAGACGTTTTACGTTAGATATGTTGCAGTATACACCCACACGATATATGTGTAGCTGATGAACCCATCCAATTACCTAATTTGAAACGAGAAAATTTTATGGTTTTTAAAAGGTTTACATCGACGGATTAATAAAGCTCTATTATTAGCAATTTTGCAAATCTCTAGAATTAAAGAATTTATTCACTTAATATTCTCGAGAATTTTCGAAATTGAGAAGGAATTTGAACCTTCATTTTAAATTGAATATTAATTTATTTTTCACAAATGTTTCATAAATAATACACATGAAAAACAATACAACAAAAATAATATATTATTTAAATTATGGATAAATAATACAAAGAAGATATAAAGTTTCTTTCATTTTGTGTTTATACTTTCTCACATTGTTCTTTCATCAAATCACATAAACCACGCTTAATTTCCAATACGTTTAATAAGAAAAAAAAATGAAATTCTCGAGATTCTCATAAACAAATTCTCGAGAAAAAAATCAAAAACTTAAAAAATCTCTCTAGATTTTTTGATCATAATGGTAACCTATACTCGGGTAAGTCTTTATCTATGTATTCTCCAGAAATTCTCGTTAATTAAAGTCGATCCCTCTTCGATATCAAAGCTCCGGGATACGCCTGATTATAAGCAAGTGTAAAGATAGGATGACTGTATGGTGGACACATTTATTGTTTGAAAAGCATTAGTATATGTTTAATCGGAGAATAAAATTTAGTATTCTAATAGTTGATAAGAACCGGTGGTTGGATTTTGGTCGCATTAAATGGGCTATAAATGGTGTGTGTTGAAAAGGAAATCATAGTACTGTGCATTATAACCCATATCTAAAAGCAAGACCCCATTTTGATACAGACCAATAAACTCCACCGCACATTTCATTCGGTCTTCTTTTTATATTAACTCTTCTTTATTACTTTTTTTGTGGCTGATTATATTTGAACTTCCTTTGATGGGGAAAATCGCTAAGAGTGTTGTAAAAGTAACCAATGTAATTTTTCTCTTGTGCTCTCGTCTCCGTTATGATACTTACCCGCCTGGCGCTGGTCCACTGCCGACTTTTGGCAATTTATTGAATCCATTTTTTATGGTATTACATCAAACTTGTATTATGTGACACTTAACTATGAAGTAGTATCTCCTAACATTTTTATGGTGATGAATATTTTATACGAATTTCGGTTTATGTGTAATTTTTGACGTCAACGTTTTTTTGGTCCGTTTTTAATTACAAAAAAACTCTCTTAATAAGATGCTTCGTGTATTTATTAAAAATAAAAACATCATCTTTTACTTCCTTTAAAAATATTTCTATAAAATTTCATGTAATTATTTTCTGTCAGAACCGAGCATTATACCAAAAATATAAATACGCGGCATATGAATCTACATAGTGTAAAGATATCCACTCCAAAAATGGAATATATGAATCTTTGCAATATGAAGATGTAGTAATAGATTATTTTTTATGACAATTGTTCAACCCAATGGACATTCAGTCTAGCATTTTTGAATTTTTGAAAATCCGACAGATGTGGAAATCAAACCCGCATTCCCCGGATTGTTAATGGTGCGCGATAACACGCTACCAGGGGGGAATATTCTACGTGTCATATATTTTTACTATTTTTTTTTGAAAGTCGTACATATAGATTATAACAATGTAAAGATAGGCACCAAAAAAATAGAGTATATGGAACTCCACGTTATAAAGCTTTATGTTGATACGTTTTTCATGAGAAAAATCACCCGCCAATTACTCATTCTATTAAACATCCGGTTTTTATATCTATATTAGAAAAATATAATAATTTTCCAGTCTCGAATTGCGCGCATTAACTTTTAGGCATAGGCATATTAATTTATTATATTTTATTTCATCTCTATCTATCGATGACTCAACAAGAATTTTCACCTCAACATAAAACACATATACTATTAATAAATACAGAACGGCAACGAAAGCTATCTATGTTGATAATTTAGATTACAAAAACTTTACGACTATATCAGTACACGTATACATTGCAGTGTCACACATTTTCATTTCGCTTTTCCTGAAACAACCCTCTCTAGCTTTCAGTTATAACTTGCCGTAATAAGTCTCACGAGTAAAAACGTTATTCACAGTCAAGCCGCAACCAATTTACCTACACACAAAATATACTGCTAACGAGAAATAATTACGTAAATCTATATGAAAACATTTCACTATTCAATCATCTAATTTAACTGAAGCGTCTCATAAATTAGTGATTACAAATAAGTTGTTTTTTTATGAACCGATATAATATCACATTTATAACAAAGGTTACAATTTTGAAAAATAATAGTTAAATAAATATATATGCATATATTTGTTATGTTACCAGAGTGTTATTGAGAGTCGATTATAAAATTCAATTTCAAATTGTGAAAAAAGAATTACATTCGAATGCATAAAAAAAATTGGCGGATTCCAATAATTATGTTTATTTATTCAAACGAGATTTCCCATTTAGCGTGATTTATGGGTGGGGTTAAAATTCCGTGTTAATCGATATTACACTTATCAAACATAACATTCAGGAATCCGGTCTCCGCGCTAATGTGAAAATTTGCGTTATCGGTTGATTGCCGGCATCGCATTACTGCGCTTTGAAGCATAGGAAGACTTTTTTTTTAACTACTATCAATAAAAGATTTATAAACAAATTTTCTAAGTATTATAGATCGCGCTAAATCAAACTATGTACTAACTGAATGTGCTCTAACCAATGGTTTAAATAATATACTCTCGAAATACTCTTCTACTTCCGAACAACGAACAAAATAAACTTAAAAGTTATTTTAAATCAGTAAGAATGTTTATAACATCACCACATCTGTCCGCTTCCATTTCAGAATGAAATAAGCACTTGAGAACAGAGTTGAATCCATATGACAGGTTTGTGTGTTTTTTTAACAGTAATATAAACAATCATTAGTTTTTTTACAAATTATAATAGTTTCAGAAAGAGCATAAAGGAATTTTTGAATGGAGAAGTCACCGTTTTTTCTCATTTTTATCGTAATATTTACGAATTTTTTTCCAGTCTAAAAATGTATGATATAATCGTAATGACTTCCTCATATTATCGATATACTTATCTTATAATTATATTAAAATAAATCATAACATTTTATTTAAAAAAATAAAAGAATG
>JAGVSQ010005255.1:0-18005 GCA_022683975.1 Rhyacophila evoluta
AAATTATTTGAAACTGGTAAACTTCCATGTGTGAGATCACTGTTAGCGACCCGGGCTTAGTTGTGTTTATCACAATCAATGTGTTTACATAAAAATGTAACAAATCGATTTTTTAAATTTAATATCTGTGCGTTTATATTTGGGAGCGTGCGTATGCATATCACTTACGTGGTGTATAATTTAGGCAAAAATGTATCAAAATAATGATTAATAATGTTTTTGGATTAATGAAAAAAAATATCAAATCGGTAGCTTAGTATCGGTCCAAGAAAATTGTGTGGATTTTTTTTTTGTTATTTTATTAGTAAAACGCCATTGCTCACCTCACGTGAATTAAGCAACGTCCAATGAATTTGATAATATAGGAAGAATATTAAAATGAATTGTGGTACGTGGGTCAATCATTACGTTTTTTCTTCTAGAAATAATGTGTCTGTAGTGGATATCGCTTTTTTTCAAATTTTAATGACGCATTGAACAGGTGGATTATCGAATCATTTGATATAAAATAAAAATGCATTATAAATTACAAACCCGTTCTATAACTATATATGTTGGTAGAAATTATATTAAATTTATGAAACATATTTTTAAATATGAAAAATCATTTACAATATATGTTGATTTTGAAAATGTCTTTATTAGCATTATTAATAAATACTACAAACATTTTATTGATACGAAAACTATTTGATAAAAATGTAATATATTTGTTGTTTTCATTGTTATATATAAACTTATAAAATTACATGCCTGAACATCTTTTTCATTTCATTTGACAAGTTAAACCCATTCTTAATAGATTCTCAGACGATATTTTCTGGAAAAAAAACCCTTTCCATACAACCCATTGTTTTAAATTTTCTTAATCTATCTATCCTCGATGTAATTAACGTCGAAAATTTTTAAATCAAGTACCTGACCCAACCTTATCTAATATTCAGGGTTATTTTAAACGGGTCATTATTGACGAAGTAATTTTGTCCGAACTATAATTATGATTATATAAATGTAAGTATAATTATATAATTGTGTGCTATGTATTCTAAGCAATGAGAACTAATACAATTTTCATTATTTTTATCTATATAATGTATATAAAAAGCAGATGTAATTTTCAGTTATTTTTATTTATGTTTTATGTTTATGTAAATCTATACAAAATAATACATTAGATTAAATACAATACATTACTAACGAAGAATTATTGAAAATATAATGTTGTGTTTTTCTGTTCATTTCATAAACTGTCTTTTACTGTGCATACTATTGATTCATGTTTTTTCATAATAATTTGCATTTTATCTATAGCCATAATATCTGATGAAATATACATTTGTTTTTTTTTTTTGAAAACTTAATTCATATAAAAATTGAATTGTGAAAAACTAAAGCAAAATTAGGAAAAAAAAACTTGACGAACAAAGCAAAAAAAATGAAGACGTCCTTTTTGGTTAAATCAATAATACACTTTCGAAAAAAACATTTGCGTGATGTCGAATTGAGACATATTATAATATTTGTTGCAAAAAATAAACTCTAGATGTTATAATAGCAACTTATGCATTGTAAAATATTGTCGTATTATATTAAAAAGTCATTAAAATTTCCATATAATGGCTGTGCAATTTGAAACGAAATACAATGCTTCTTTTCGTTTTTTCAAGGATTTTTTCTCTCTTCATTGCAGGCCTTGAGTGGTTTTCTGATGATGATGACTCAAAATGGCAAGCTACTTTACATTTCGGACAACGCTGCTGAGTACTTAGGACATTCTATGGTAAGTTTTTTTTTTGATCTTTTTTCTTTCATAATCATTATTATTTTATTTTTTGTTGTGACAAAAATTTTTGGTTCATATTAATTATACTCAAAATATTCACTTTGTCTATCATAGACTTTGTTTAACACACAGTGAAGTAAACGCCTGTAAATATACTTGTAAAAATATAATATTTTTTATTATTTTATCTAAAAACTGCATTCTATTACAATTTTTAATAAAACACACGTATTAAAAAATCTTTATTTAAGTAATATTTCAATTGTCATTTACCTCTCTCATAACAAAATATATAGTTATATGGTTAATAACAACTTCTTGTAAAAAGACTATGAACTACTTCTGTCCAGATTATAAGTAGTAACTTAATATTATTATCACTTTATTTTGTAAATAATGAATATGCTCATTTTCATACACGTATTTCATACAATATATTACTCGCATCATATTGAAATATGTGTAAACGAAAAAAAATATTTGACGAAAAATCCACATTACATTACGAGTAATAAATGTTCCTGCAATATTTCTAAATAAATATCTATTCGTCTTTATCAGAGATAAGCAACACTATAATAATTAACAAATCATTTTTAAGTATACGTGTAAGCAGTGCTTAGAATTGGTCAGCCTTAATATTATGTTAAAAATATTTTTATTAATGAAAAAATTAAAAAGTATGCAATATAGATATTTTTTCACAAAAGATTGACAGTTGATATATAAGGTTTGATACGTGTCCTCAACTTATGGCTGTCGATATATTTTTTTTCAAAGAAAATAAGATCACAAGTGTGTTATAAAGGCTACGAAAAGGTATAACAATAGAATAAGTTAAAATATGTTATGTGAGAATACGGCTCGTAAACCGTCAATTGCAAAGTACTACTAAATATGTTTTTATTAAATAATATCTACATACGAAAGTTACGTGAGATGAGAATCTATATATTCGTTGCCAGTCGATCATTTGTATTTCACATAATTAATGCCTGCTGTTAGGCTTATATGAAACACAGGTGATTGATTATTTTGAATATGTCTGAATTAATTTTTCAATTTTAGGAACACAAGACTTCAACTAAATTGAATGTGAAACTGCACAGTTCTTCTATTACAAATTTCCATACAGTGGTGGATAAAAGTATAAAATTTCAAACATAAAAATCATTCTGAAGAAAAAAATTAAGAAATATTTCGATTAAATTATACTGTTCATTTCTATCATATCTACTTATAATATTATAGACTATAGAATAAGACACAGATTGCGTCGATGATCTTTTGAGGGACACTACAAAATCTTTACTGGTTGCATCAAACAATGTACTTCATTTTATCAGATTTGCGATGTGCTTTAAGCGCTATACATGAGCCTCAAATAATAAATTCAATAATACCGCGTAGTAGTGAAAATTACGGAATTGAAATTATTAGAGAATAAGTGGAAAATCAATTTTTTTAAGTAAAAGATTAATGACAAATCCTGATAATGGCGCAAAAATGTAAGAAATGGCGTAAAAAATGAACCCAAGATTAAAATATAGTTTTTGTATTGGTATATATTAAGAGTAATTGTCTAACAACCAATTCTTTACGCGATCGGTAGTCAAGAAATTATCAATAAACTCAATCTTAACTCCTTAACTGCATTATCTTGCCCTGTACGCCAGAGATTTTCGAGATATTAAAACATACATAAAAAATAATTTGACTTACAAAATTTGAGACTCACGAATATTTGGTGTGACTTTGCATCATATGTGTCATGCATATGCATTAATGAGTTAGTGTGTGTATGTCGAGACCATTTGTCAGATCTAGAATATTGTACGTTCAGTAAGAAAAATCGTCCCGACCCACCGGTAAGTCGTTGGCGTGCGAACGCTTAAAATATCTATATTTATTTACTCGATACAAATCCAATCGATGCATAGCCAGAACATATATGATAATGGGTCAATGAACTATACATTATTTCTTAATATTCATATTTTAGAATTACTGTTATTCATCAATAAAACTGTCAAAATAATTAATTGTATCATTCTGAGAAGTTTTTTTAATCTGATTCTTGCCAACTGACAAGTACAAAAATGTCTATTAGTCACGTTATAGACAGTTGTATTGTAAAGTACGCCACTGACTATTTGATCCAACATTATGTGGCAGTGCATTCATCACAAAAATCGCCAGAAGTTATTACGAAGATAGCATATAAGGAAGCTAATTACAGACTTAAATTATAGCACCTGTCTTTGAATTAGCAATTGTACACAACGGTTTTTTATTTTTGTTTTGGCGGTACGTATGCAAGGTCGGTGGTCGCAGAAATGATAGGAAACTAATTTTAACGTTTTTGTATCCCTATATTTTCTGAATATAATTAATTATACATTAAACAACGTTTGCAACACGCCACATATTAAAAGATCTACAAAGATAAAGTAACCAATATTATAGCATTTAACTCAAAAGTCTCGAAACCATATGTAATCATATTCAAAATCCTCATAGGATCCCACAATTTAGTGGATTACCAGCCATTTTCTCACCCATTACGCATGCAGTCTATCTAGCATTTTTTGACGGAATCAAGCCTCTGATTTCAAAGCGTGAACAATAACTTTTCGACCACTGGGAGACTGCTAAATACTACAGACATGATTTATTTATATATTTGGCAAAGCTATTGAGTACTGTCATGGAAGGAAACGAGAATGTTATCTAGCGACAAAGATTATTAGAAGCACTGTGCGTAGTATATGTATTCCAATTGGAAGAAGAATCCTATCATCAATAATTTTACATATAACTGAGTATTATCAATGTAATAGAAATCATCATCACCATCATAAGTTCGTCTATCTGAACTAAGACTTATTTTCTTAGCTCTCCCAGTCGTCTTTATCAAGTTTGGCTGTTTTCCAATTATATACGACTCTTCTTTTATACATTATTTGATTACAACAATACTCTCCCTACTGATTTAGATTACTTTAGCAGGTGATATTATTCGGTGACGTCACTGCAGTGATTAATTAGTCAAAACGTTCAACGACCGTGATCTATATAATATATATTTTTTTATATCAACGATATTAATATATCCGCATATTATTACGTTAAAAATCAGGTCCGGCTCTAGCATATTTATGCAAATGAACCTTTTTTCAGATCATAAAAAGGCGAGTATCGAGTGTAAATGGTGTGTTTATCAAAATTCTGTAAATAAACCCGGGGCGACAATTTTGTATCGATTAAGAAGATAGCGACTTAGAACCGACCATACAACTCCAGATTTACAAAATATTTCATATTTATTTTTACAGCGTTAAAAAAATTACTCAACTTTTTGCTGATATGATGAAAAATTTTACCATTTATAAATTTTTTTGACAATCTGCCTAATATATAAAACTAAGTATCTAATAAATTAAAATAATCTCTCAAGACGTTTTCACATTGCGGAGATCCATATACGCTATTTTTGGAGTGGATATCTTTACACTGTGCTATGCTCCACTTCAGGAGTGAATATGGTACGTAAAAAAAAATCCAAACATACCATATAATTTTCTCATTCATTATTCGTGAAATGCTTAGTGGAAAGATGGAAAATAAGTGTCATTACCATTTCTCGCTATTATTAGTTGAACATACTTTAATCTTTGTCCAACTGATAATTCTGTATGAATTTGGCAGAGAACCGTCAGCAGCGGTAGAGTTGATAAAATATATCCTTTAAGTTTATTTTTTAATTTTATAATCACGCATTATTTGTATATGATCCAGTTAAAAAAAATGGAAAAAAATATTTCAAAACCATCATATCATTTCTTAGATAGGCTTAGATATTCCATATTGATAAAAGACACATAGTATTTCCAAAATAATTAACTTTTAATAAAGTTCAAATGTCTAAAGATAGTGGATTTTATACGCCTGAAATATCCAAAAAATATTTTTGAAGGTGATTAGAATATTAGTTTATTGATATATAGATTCAGATTGAATAAATCATGCTGTTTTGAAATCAGTAGTAACTAACGAGTCCTAATATATTCCAACTAGTAACAGTAACTTGATAGTTTCTTGAGGACGGGGGTTTCAAGTTTCAGAAACACTGATTGTTATGAATGATTCTTGTATTATATTTCTTTTGTGGTAATTTTAGTGATTTTCTTTTTAATGTTTTTTATTTTATCTTAAATTAAAATAATAAAATTTTGTCAAAGATCAAGTTCTCTTTTAAATCCGTAGTTGTATTATTAAAACTATGTATCGAGATATACCCGCAGGCTAAGAAAAATGGCCTGGTAATCGTTTGACGAATACCTACTATTCAATTTGATTTTCTATGCTTATTGTATACAATTATCTATTCAAGTATTTAGAATTTTTGGTATGAGAACAAACATGAATTGCGCATATACTAAACTCTAATATGGCATGGGAATATATCAAGCCTTGTGATAAATCTTTTTTTTTCAATTTCATAATATTTATAGTAACACGTCTTATTTACTTTTTATTTAATTTGCTTTAATAATAACTACCATTATTTATTACTTTATTGTATATTTATAAATGTTTAACTTAATTTATTATTTCATTACACATAAAATATGGCTGTCAAATCTAATATTAACTTGTCAGCATTAAAAATAATAAAAAAAATAAAATCGTTTATTTATATTTCAAACTATTACAAAGAACTTTTCAATCTAAGTTTAATTGGTCAGTCGAACATTTTTAAATAAATAAAACTGCGATTGGTGCATAATATTTAAATAGTCAAAATTTTGTACTCATTTATATCAACTTAATTCCAACCAGATTTAATTCTAGATATTTTCATTGAAAAGATTGTAAAATTGCATACAAAATTAAGAACTGACTGGCTAATAACCAGAACAAATAAACCTTTCATAGTATACATAATACATTTTATACTAGTTCAAAAGATTTACTAAAATTTTTGTTAAGGATTGTCTCAGTATTTAAGGTAATTCCTTGTATCTATACATATTAAATACATGAGCAGTATATCGGGGTGAAGCCAATTTCACGATAAAAAATATATCATAATTTTGATTTGATTCAATGATACAGTAATACTAGTTACTTATATAAGGCTTAGTCCAATAATCCTTAACCTTAATCAAAATTGGAACTACATAATTTAGATTTTCAATATTGTAGGGACTTGAAATCTTAACACTGCTACAGAAATAGATATCTGGATCTCCGTAATGTAAAAACAAATTTTGACTGCTTTTTTTCACGAAACTCAGTCAATTTCTCAACTAAATAGGCAGCCAGTCCTGCATCTTTGAATTTCAAAAAAACTAACAGCTGTTGGAATCGAACCCTCGTCCCCAAAGTGTGCACGTTAATCTCTCAGCTTTTGGGGAAACCATAAAGAAACTATAGTGAAAATGAGTCAATATGATGATTAAATTCTGAATCACGATCAAATTAATACTAATTAACTGAGAAAGTTGAAATTCATTTTCTTCCACAATTTTATGATTAATTCATGAAAAATTATTCACACGATTATCAAGGTATTGGAAGATAGAAATGCTAAGAATAACTTTGTGAGCTACCGATAATTTACGAATGACGACTTGGAGACCGCTGCTTTAATTAGTACGTGGCACCGGATAACCTTCGTTACCTAAATGATGCCAGCTTTCATTAGATAGGGAGCAGTTTATTAGGATTCCTAAGAAAGAATCAGCTTACAATATTTCCTTTTGAAATATAAGTCATTGAATTTCACTTAGGGTGTGTTATTTATACGGCTGAGAATTTGTCGAACAAGAAGACTTAGTAACTGAAAAAGCGATTGCTTCGAATTGCCGAGTGTGGGTCACAAAAGGCCAGTGTTGAGCGGCTACCGAAGTCGTCCGTAATGTCGGCACCATCAACACTAACCGCCATGACTGTGGTCTTTCTTTCATATCACATAAAACATTAATCATCATTTTGTTTAAACAGTGCCCAATGACAACGGTAGTCTGGACTTTAAAAGTCTGGTCGCTGTGTTACGAGTCTAAGTGATTTTTTTTTTGTCTAATGGTCTTGGAGTCAACACGTTGATATGCATACTTATCTGATTTTATTTAACAAAAAATATAATCAAAGCTTTTACGAATAATATTATTTTTTATCAAAAATATAGCCTGTAAAACAAAATAATAAAATTAAGCAAAAAGTTATTTATTTTATAATGAAAAAACAATGAAAATTAATGGAATTTATAAATACTATTCACATATTCAAAATTTATTTAAATATAAAACTTTACGCTATGAAAATAGATAACATAGTGTCTTATGAAAGTACGTAAACAAAACTAAGCCATATTAATTAAGCTTAATTTTCTGAAATTTCTATTTAAATTCTAATTTGCCTGAATTAAATTCTTTTATGTTTTTTTTATTTTTAGGATTTTAATGTTGGTATACGACTAATCGACAAGTGATAACTAACATTAAATTCATAGTATATTTGCAATACATATATCGTTGTATTTGACATATGGAAAAAAGAAAACGGGTATTTTTTGTTTTAATAGTTATATGTTTATAGATGAATTGTAGCTGCCCATGACGGAGCAAATATTTGAAGATTGTGGTTTTTATCCATGTATCCTGAACTAACATCTAATTAATCATTAAAACACTCGAACACATGTTTTATCTAACAAACAATTATCACTTTAGGGCCAGTAGTTGTGGTTTTTCTACCTTAATAAATTACACAAATCATTATTAAAAAAAGCTTTTAAAAACAATGTCAATGACAAAATTTATAAGGGTACAATTCCTTAAATATAACATAATTTAGGAGTTGTTTGCATACTATTTTGTATTGCTATAATCTGCATAAAAATTTCATGAATAAAAGTATTAGTATTATGTTATTCAGTTAGCGTAGTTAGTAGCGTGCGTGCCTATTAATTTGGGGAATGCGGGTTTGATTCCCCATTTGTCGGTTTTTTAAATCTGAAAATGCAGGGCTGGATGGCCATTGAGGTTAGCAATTGTCTGACAAACGATTCTCGTAAAAAATAATCGGTCAAGACGTCTTTACATTACGGATATCTATAAACTGCACTTTTGGAGTAGATAGCTTCACATTGTATAGATCTACATGCTTCACTTTGAGAACAAACATTGTATTACAAAAATAAATTATTGAAAACGGCTTTATACACTTCTCGCTTGTTTCGAAAGTGTAAAGGATTTATTTTTATTTATAAATGCAACCTCAACGGCAAACTGTTGGGCGATTGTGTCGGACTTATTGAGGTGAGTACACAAATTAGTTAGAAGCGATATTAAATGTAGGTCATTTGTTTGGAGATTACAACTCATGAAAACCGGATGACTTGCATATAACATGTAGACATTTTTTATTTTATTTCATTTAATCCTTCAAGCCCTTTCATTGAATATTTCATTGTAAATAAATAGGTAACATTTTAAGATAAAACATATTTTTCAGAGTTCTTTCTCACATCAGATTTATTTAACTTAATTTAATTTAATATTAGAAAACAAACAATTCATGAATATATGAAAAATATATTATTTGATACAACAGTTTCATAATATATCTATAAAATTTAAATTACATGTGTGTGTGTTGTATGTCACAAGAACTTCTCCCAGATTTTAAGCAGTAGAGACATGAAAAAACGTTCTGATTATTATTTATAGATCAATTCTACTACTTTTAATTTTTAATATCACAGACGATCAAAAAAAGACTTTTGTAACATATTGTATACAACTATACATTAAAATGAATTTGTGACGATACGATGAATAAAAATAAATTTAATAGAGAATGACTTTGAGTCTATCCCAAACAAAGACGGGTAATAAAGTCAATAAGTTTATAAATAATGTGAATGAGGATGATTCATGGTAACTAGTTTTAAGCTTAATAATTTTCAATCATGTCAACATTCAAATAAATAGTAATTTGCAACGACTGCCTTACATTAGGCATCTTCGGGTAAAATATATATATTAAATTATTGTATAATTACTGAAGTTCCTGTATCAACAACAAGATTTAATTTCTTGATACATTACTGTATTTACATAGTGTTCAGCACGCTTGCTCCAACACTGGAGTATGTGAATCTCCACCCTGTAAATACTAAAATTAATAGACTTTTCCCCAGAGGCTGAGAGGTTAGCGTGCATGCGTCGGAACTAGAAATTGTCAGTTCAAATTTTACAGCCGCAGGATTTTTTTAAATCTAAGAAATTTTTGACAATCAATTCCACATCTATTACACTTTACAATGTTATTTAAACGACGGTAACGGAAAGGTGAACAAATTATAATTTAGAGTATATGTTCATAAATATAAAAAAAATTTAATGTTAAAAAAACCTTTAATGATAAATTCATATTTCAATATGGAAAGTACACTGTATCAAAATTCAAGAAATTGTGTTAAGCGTTAATAAATAAATTAAAATTTAATTGATCATTAAAGTTATTATTTAAAAATAGTCAATGACCATAATTCTAATTGCTTCATAACTGAATATCGTAAATGCACATAGTGGTAAACTATCAAATATTAACAGATCTTATCTTTAATTTATGGTTAGTTAACAAAATTACGATAAACGCATAAATATGTTGAAATGGCAATGTATTTTACTGTAAAACGTCTAATATCTACGAATTAAAAGTATACTCGAGTTATCCTTCCAGTTTATTATGACGAAATTGTTAATATAATATATTTTAATTTTTTTCTACATTACATTGACATGTTTTATTTTTTGAAAACTTTGAAGTTTATCTATTCCATAAGTCTATAGGCAGTCAAGTCAAGTGAGCGATAATCATATAAAATTATATTTATGTCGTAGGTATGTAGGGTTATTGGAATTATGAAAAGCTCTTATCTAGGGAAACGGTTGAAAGAATGCCTAACGCTTTTTTTAATTTTATAAAAATTCATACTGTAAACGTCAATATATAATTACCCATAAAAATATTTCATCGTTCCCGTGGCTCATTGTCAAACCCACTCACTTTTGTACACTAATTTACTTAATCTCTAAATCTAACAGGATGTGTTATAAAAAAATTCAGAAATGGATATCCAATGTATTAATCAATTTGCTGTAAACTGATTCTCACAAAAAAATAAAAAAATCAGTCAGGATACATCTCCACATTATGGAAATCCAATTCGTACAAACCTCTACTATATTTAAATATCATTTATTTTTTCATTAGACCAATAGATGCTTGATTATTTACACTATTAGTAAAATAATTAAATTTAATATGTGCAATCATTCTTAGCTAATACGATAAAATATTCAATTTACTTGAAGTAAATAAACTTTGAACATGAAACTTTATTATGACGAAAACTCAATTTCAATAAACCTAATTTTGTTAGAAAATTTTACATAAATTTAATATATCCAATCCTAAAATAACCCAATTAAGGTCAATTAAGTAATTAATTATTTACTGCATTACATCTAAATGCCTTATTTTAGTACTATCTTAATATATGTGTGAAATGTTACATGCCCATAAAAATATTTACACTCAAGTCGTAAAAATAAGCGATATTTTTAATTCCGATTGTCAATACGTAGGTCAGCTACTTTTTGTTTTTTTATCGCTAACTTATTTAAAATAGCTCAGAAACGTATCATACAAATATCATTATTACTGGAAACGCACGTTGTAACATAAAGTTTGATTTGTTTTATGATCAATGAGATATATGTTTTGTTAACAAAGCTATAAATCAAAATGTACCAACCCATTTTCGCAACGCTCTGAAAATATTTTTGCTTGCAATCATTTAACTATAATTAACTATAGTATGGGTTCAAGTAATTTTAGTTTCAGTGGTCTGTTAATTAAAATATTTTTGAAAAGAGTGATTCAATTATTTCCAGATGGTTAAGCTGTAGAGTAGATGCCATAAAGAGTCGAATGCAATTTGTACAGTCCATTTTATCAGTTGTTCAATACGAATCTTACGTGACGAAATTACTGGAAATTGTATTCTAAAATTTCAAAAATAATATTAATTAAAATTTATATTTTAAATATATACGTGTTAATAATTATTGATGAAAACAAACACTGGTTCCCAAACAAAAATATATGTTTACTAATTATTTATGGTCCTGAAGACTGACTAGAAGAATAATTTTTATAATTTGCAATCTTTTCTCTTAAGACTATACATATATTTAAACATCTAAATATATCACTATTTAACGATCGCATATGTTTAGATGTAACTTTTCGATGTATGACATAATTATTATTTCATTTTGACTAGCAAATTCTTACTAGTTATTAAATTTTACTGTAGATAATATATAAATCAAATAATTGATTTCCGTTAACTGTGACTAAATCAAAATTGCATCATGATTTTGAAACAAACGCACTTTAGAAGCCACCCTCTCGGTCACGTCTTTTTGATGCCCTCCGTCAAAGCCTTGCCCGAGGCAAATAACGAGCCTTATCCGTTTCATCTGTCCACCTCCTGTTGGTAAGCCTCCCTCCGCCCTCCCACGTTCCTCCCCAGGCTGGCACACCCCCTTTAGCTTCTTTTAGCGTAAAATATACCGTCAACCCTATTTTATACATGCATATTAAGAATAAATAATTATTCCATTTTGATTGGTGACAAAAAAATATAAAATTAAAGTATGTAGTGGTAGATGCGAAACTCAAAAACGTACTATTACTATAAGTAGTAGTACTAATCGATGCATATCTACAAAATACTAAATTAATATACACAATAAAAAACATATGGATAGTTGGATATAATTCAATATTGGCTTGATAAATAAACCAATTGAATATAAGATGGATATAATAAAAAAAATATTTCTCTACAAAACTATTCTATAAAATAATATAATAGACGATGATTTATTCTACAATATTGTCATAGAGATGCAAAGTATAACTTACTTTATATATTTTACCATATGTGTATGGTACAGTATATGGTGCAACAACATAAAAAAAAAATTTATAAACCAAACAACTTTGCCACTTTCTACCTCATACAGTTCAATATATTTAATATGATCGAGCTTCATTATAAATCCATAATAAAACACAACTACACAACATTTAACATAGGTAACCATCTTAAATTACAACTAGATATAGATATTAATTTTAAGCAGAGAATTTTACCAAACAATTTTAATAAGCATACACAATAAAAAAAAAAATTTTAAACACGTAGATAGTAAACACACATAATTCGTATATTTGACATTTTAAAATAAATATTTTACTGATTGCGAGAGTAATATTGTGGTTAAAAAAGCTTGAATGATCATATCGATAAAATATCATTAAGCCAGTCGTAATTTAGGGTTAATGTAATATCAAAAGATCGCAATGCAATGACTCAATGAGACTGGATGTTATATTTACTCTGTTATTATCTTAAGATGTGGATTGATAATTTTTCCCATAATGGATGCGAGCCATATGGTTTTCGGATTTAACTCAACGATACGAAGATTAAAACAATTATTTGTATGAACCGATTGAAGAAAATATATAGAATGTCCCTAAATGAGCTGATATTTTTAAAAATCTGACATTTTTCCAAGCAATTTTTAGTAATTTCTATATAGTTTTAAAAATTAATACATATAGTTCAGTTGCTAATATTTCCACTACTTAACTTCAACGTTTATGAATGACAGCAAAGAAAAGCATAAACAGTATAGATAAAAAACGTCGGTATTTTTTTTTATAGTCAACTCATTCAGGGAAACCTCATATCAAGTTATATTAATACAATAAATGAACTTTGACAAGCTCAAATCATTCATTATAACATAGAAGTTGAAACGTTCCCATTAATTTTGAATAAGTTATGGGTTCCGATTTTACACCTGTACCTAACTTTACTATCAATATTTTTTTATAATCTTTATTATAATACCTATCAATTACTTATAAACAAATGATAAATGTACTTGATTAACTAATTTTGGTTAATAAAACGATTTGCTTACTTGCTTCGACGCTATTCTAAGCTATTCTGTCATAAATTTTACATAGAGAAGAACGTCTTTTTTGTAAAAGTCCAAAAATATTTTAGAACGGAAGCTTTTATTAACACAAATTACATAAATCTAATTTACACAGTCTAATGACTCAACTATTAAAATTATATATACTATATTACAAATACGATATTTCAATTCTCATTGTAGATTTTTAGGCACTATTTTTATAATCTGAAGCATTGCTTTCAATTTTATAACATTATACCACAGTTCTTCATCAAACACTCCTTGAGTATGCATTTACTTTTAAAGAAGGTTTTTTAGAATGTTGACAAGTCTAGTGATATCATGTATAATGAATACATTTACAATTGCTATAAACATTGCTTCTTTAAGATTCAGTTATCGAATATCATTATTTTTTTCCACAAACTGTTATAAATAATATCAATAGTATCTATTGTATATCTTTATGTTATCAATTCTGTCCACATCATAAACATGATATTTCCATTTTTAAATTGCTATATAAAAATGGTTTTCAAGGGCTTAAAACATTTTTAAAAATTAAATAAAACATAATCATGATTCCTGAGACTTGTTTTTCATAAATCACAATATGCTTAAGCCGCTTTTAATAATAGCGGCCAAAATTGTTTTAATTGCACAACCATTTAAATCCTTGTAAATACGTGTACATTTAATAATCTTTACTTGAATGCCGCAGATATGCATCACGTTATAAAGAGTAGACCCTTCAAATAAAATCGTAACGTGTGATTAGCGATCCAAACCGACGCGGAATTATGACGTAAATCTCTCTCACATGACTGGCATTTGAGCTTTTATCAAAAAGCTCTTTACACAAAAGTGAATGAATAACTTACTATATTTTTTTATACATAAAAAAATATTGTTTTCTTCACATCTCGATAAATAATAATTGTGTTTTTTATAATAATATATCATGTCTTTTTTCACAAGAATTATATATCAGCAACCAATATGATAAGATTTTCAAGCCACACTATGTGGTATCATACTATATTTTAGTTACATTCAAATATAACTTAATGATATAAAAACTAAAACCATGACCTTGTTTGCTTAAGTATACTAAATATATACATTATATCAAATAATGTGATATAATATTTTACTTTGCATACGGTGACGTATTTATATGTTTAGATATTTTTTAATATAAATCCTTAATGAATAATTTTTATGTGCTGTGTGATTTAATTTTCATTGAAACTTTAATTGATGGATCAGTAAATTTAGAAGCAAAAGTATATAACTTCATTTGTATTTAAAGTGGTGTAAATTACATTTTTATAAACTCAATTATTCAATAAAAAAGGGCATTAAGTCAGCGACAGCTTTTTTGTGATAATTATTGGGACATCTTATAATAATTTAAATTAAAGTTGGTCGTCTCCTAATGTAAAAGTTTTATAAAGCTTGAAGATATAGGAAGCTTCAACTATACGTAAACATAATATAAATTAATTATAAGAAATAATCCATTGCAACATCACTCTCTTAGGCGATATTAAGCCATACCGTATAAATAAATACTGGGAGGGCATCTCTTGGAAAAGCTTCAGACATAATTATCCCTAACGCTTGGAAGACGCGAATCCGAAGAGAAAACCACCCGGACGATTAAAGCGAAATCTATGCACTTGTCCATTATTCTGCTTCAACTCAGATTTGTTGGCGTAAACCAACGTCGAATTATTTGCGGTGTTTACATGCGCTTCATCACAGCAATAGGCCCATACAAACCTTTACTTTTAGATTGCTTTCACGGGATATATAGTAAAAATTATAAAAATAATTAAATTGCCGAATAATTAAAAGTTCATTATCAATACAACGAATTTCAAACATTTCCTATTCCTCAAAACAATAAGCCAACAAATGTCTTCGATGAAAAATAATCATTTTAATTTTCTTCCACGTTGATATATATTAATTTTTCAATACGAAGCATTTAATTTTAATTTCGCTACTTATTTTTGATTACTAAAGAAATAAACATGAACACAATACTGCGGTAATTAAGTCGTACTGTTTTTTGTGGATAGATACTATTTAATATTATATTATTTCAAATAGTTTGTAATATTATTAACCAATTTTTTTTTAGTTAAGAAAAGATTAATATTAATGTTTTGAAATAAAAAGACAGTATCACTTTCCATTTAAAGGCATAAAAAATAAAAATTAAATGTATTCCATCCGAAAGTGGAACGTGTGGTTTTTTCGATAAATAGAGCATAATTACGGATGTGCATGATTTGAATACTCATTTTGATAAAATTATATCGCAAAAATAGGCTAATCAATCAGCGAATTGAGCGTCCAGTTCTGCATTTTTTAAATCTTAAAAAAGTCGGAGTAAATACAAGCTAAGAACCTGCAACCTCACCTTGGCAACCTCAACAAAGCATACACGCTTACCACTAGGCTTTCTAAGAAGACAATTTAGTGAAAAACCTGTAATTATTGTTTATTTGCTTAAAAATCTATCAATAAATTGTATTTTGATAATGTAATAAATATGAGTAATGAACGTATTATTTGATATGGACGCCGCTTCAAAGCTTCGCCAAAAAGCTCGCGTTTGACGTGACGTCGTAATGATATGTTATTATTACGTCTTGCTGCTCACATTTTGAAATTCTTTACATTGTACTTCATGACCATAGCCAGACAAAGTTCATGACCATTTACAATGATCATTACTAAATTCATAAATGCAAAAATGGCTTTATTTTTGATTTTTTTATATACGATTGGTCAATATGGATTACAGTATTTGAAAATATGAGAAATTCATATTATCTGTCTGTTCAATTTAATTTATATGAGTATGTCCAAAATAATATATCATCAAGATAATTCATTTTAAGTAATATGTGTTTAATAAATATTTAGAAAATAATAAATTGAATCAACAACATTCAGTTTCTAAGATTCGCAGAATATTAAATTTTACACGAGTCAAATAATTATATTCAATTTCAACTCAATAAAATATATTGTATGCGTAAAATTTCTTTTTTCAAGTTATTTATACAAAATTTATAAATTTTAGAAAAAAAATTATCAATGGTAATACAATATGTTAAGACACTACTAAATAATTTACTTTATGAGACAGTAAGTAAAAAATGGTAAAAGTTACAAAACGCTCAATTTTTATTTGCAGGAGGATTTACTAATCCATGGAGACAGCGTTTATGACATTATTGATAAGCAAGACCAACAATCAGTGCAAGCAGAATTGTGTAAAACTCCGACTGATGGAGAGGACAGAATGTTTCTCTGCAGAATGAATGTCTCCAGAAATGCCAGAAGACAAATGCGATTCGGAGATCAAAAGGTAAGGAAGCCACCATTTTAATAATGCATTAAAATTGCTAGATGCTAAAATCTGCTAAAAAATCTCAGCATCATAATTTCTAAAGTGAACATACAATTCTTACTATCGATTGCAACTAAATAATGCATACATTAATTATTGTTCAACATTGTATCGCTTGTGTATTTCTTTTATATGTTTTCATTTTTCTAGCCATGGCTGCTCTGAATGTGGAATGGATATTCAATATATAATGCAATGTCCTATTTTGGCAAACTGTTCAATTATTTAAACCATTCTAAATCTAGCTGTGTATTTTTTTTTTTAATATATAAACAGCTCTGAGATTTAAACTCGCGAATTACTATTATGCTGAAACGCGTGCGGTTACCAACCCAGTCAACGAAACGCTGTACAGCGTTGAAGTTTACAATTTTGTTTATTTATAATAAGAATTAATTGCCCGATGGATAATTTCATATATTACATATAGTAGATAGTTAATAAAATATGCCATTTGAGTTGTAAAACAATTATCGTCATTTAAACTTATTTACCACGGATTTATATCTAAAATATCTTTCTTATAAGTGTGGTAATATATTTTATGGTATCATTAAATGCTATTTTATTATTATTTTTCTTATACATTAAATAATCTAACTTTCTAAATTAATATTCACTGCTTAAATCCATTTTATCTAATTATTTTATTTTCATTTACAGCGTATTTATTTCGACGCCTCATATTGGATGCCACCAATGCTCAGATTTC
>JAGVSQ010005257.1:0-18003 GCA_022683975.1 Rhyacophila evoluta
GCTTGGGCCAGAATTTGGTGAAATAGCAATTCAACAAAATACTTACCGTACTAAACTCCAATTCGATTGATTTTGTGATATTAGTTGAATTGATAGAAGTGAAAAATTTGAGTGTTGAAAACGTGTGTGTATAAAAAATTAACTCACTAATGAGAGGGTTAACCGGAAGCAGAGTTCTCATTTGCATCGATTTTTTATTGAAAGTAAGGCAGTAGGTATACTTATGATGAATTCAAATAGTCAATGATAATATTCATACATTTCCAGATACAGAAGATCAAGAATTGGGATAGGGTACAATAATTGTGACTCACGTCCTGCATTATGCAATATTAGATGTTATGGTCTGGCAAAAACATTATTTCAAAAATAAAGAAATCCCCCGCAGCGTAGATATGTTTATGGTTTTATATCTTCCCATGTTTCCATCAAATAATGCCGGTGCAAAGTTATAGGCAGTAAAAAAGAAAGGAAACTCATAATAAACCGCCACTACAAAGTATTTTTTATTGCTAAATATATGACATAGCATCATTCGGGAACATTATCAGAACGGTTACTAAAGGTATAAAATATTTTACGGCTCTCTATTAAGAAAAATGGAAAATTCGTTATCTAACACATTGCATATACACTTAAGTCAAGAAGTGCATACGCAATGTATTATGAATGCACATGAAAGGAAATGCATGGCAATATTAAATTCGAAAACTTCATTCGTCCGTTATGTAGTATGCTTTGCCATATCAAAGTATGTCCAAATATAATATTTATAAACACGGAAAAATGGAGGAATAAAAACAACAGGTTTTTGACTACTTGGGGTAAAAACCGTGCAATTCTCAATATTGAGAAACCTCTTTTTTAAATCTTGGGAGATGGAAAATTTTATTTATTTAATATCCACGAGAAATCTCGGGAAAATCGAGAATTTTTTAAATTTAGCAGGAATACCGCACATTAATTTTTTTGGTCAATATTAACTAAAAACTGAAATAATGCGAGACGAATATATTTTTTTAATTCCTCGATCACAATCTCTACATATGAGTATATCTTGTTATCTATAATAGTAAGGAATTTAAATTAATCATAACGTCATAAAGGTATTGGGTAGTGGGAAGAAGAGATGGTGGTAATAAAGTCGTTGTGGTTCTTCTTTCAGCATCAAAAATCGGAGTCAAACGAAGAGAAGCAGTTTTAGACGTTGAAATTGCATAGAAGTATGGGATTATATTTCAGATTTTACATATTCCGAATCTAAGATTTTACATTTTGAGACCTAACCGTGAAGTAATCGGCGAGATTCTGGACGGATTTCATTTCGTTGATATTGATGTTGATTCGTTAATTTAATTCGAACAGTCACAAATATGTATTTGCAGTCGTGTACGAATTTTCATATGGTACGAATTTAAATAATTCCTATCATAGGTTTCATTAAAATCAGATAATTGACCGATAACTTTGTCTCACGCCTACATTGCAAGAGCACTAGCATCGCCATCTTTAATATAAGGCTGTGTGTACTTATCTACCATGTAAAGAAATATTTTTATAACAAAAGCCGGCGATCATTTCGACGACACCAACAAAGCACAGTAGCGCTCCGATAAAACTCTTTACGACTGTAGTAAAGGGAAACACAAACCCCACTTTCCAAGGTTGCCAGACTAGTAAACTGTAAAATAACTTTTCCCCATTTGGAAAAAAGAATAAAACTCGAGATTGCTCGCTTGAATTCCTTACTATTAGGATTTAGACACCCAAAACGCCATGGTCCTCTAAATATAATTTATTAATTAATAATACTCCCTAATAATAACTAATAAATAGTCTAAATCAAGTTATAAAAATACACTCTTAAAATAAGCAGTAGTTGTGTACACGACATAGCTTGTTTAGTAAGTAAGTCAATGATTATAATCTTCTAATACAACCTAATATTATAAAACTTAAACGAGTTTTGACGTGTTAATAAACGATTATTTTTTTAAATATTAAAACTTACACGAATAGATATAGGAACATATCGACTGTTGAAAGGAAAGGCGGCAACTTATATTCGACAATCACAATGTATACAACATAATACACATTCTATCAAAAGGATGTAAGCTGAATATGTCGAATTAGTATCTAAATTTAGCTTTTAAATTTGAAAAAAAGATAGCCGATGAAATTTGCGGTCATGAAAAAGGGCTTCTACCGCATAAATTTTATCGGTTTTATATGATAACTTATTAAATTATTTAGTCAAGAAAGAAACAATTTTAGTTATCATGCACTTCAAGGTTGTGCCTATTAAATGTTTTGATTTTGGCCCAAAATATTTAATTAAATAAACGTTTTTTTGTGCCGTCTGTAAAATTTTCTCTATGTGGGTTACGTCCTTTTCTCTTTCTACATTCGATATTATATAATATGTTCGTCTAGCACCGGTTCGATTCCTTTATTATAGAATGAATGCTATATATTTTGGCTTAGTCTTACAGTATCAGACGCTTAGTTTTATGGTCTTTAGTGGCGGCGGTTACGGATTGCGTTTGGAGAATCCAATTCTCATTTTCCAGTGAATAAGACAAACTATTCAACAAGGCTACCACCGTCTAGAGCGTCTGCAAAGAGTTTTTTTTCGCAAAGTTTATTTCACAAGACAATGTCGAATTAATATTCCCAGTGTGGATTAATGAAACAGTCACTCGTCTCGGTATTTTTTATAAACCGACGCATTATTCAATTAGTATCATGTATAGTAATTTATTTAACAACGTTCTTGGTAACGTAGGGTACCCTTTCAATAGTGAGATTTACGAATATCCATTTTTTTCTAAAATGTCGTCAGTAGTATTAAAAAGATCGAAAGAAATTACATTTCAACAAAGTATATACGGCAGGACGTGGAATTAGATTCGTACTCTTTTATTTATATCATTGAGCTTATGTTTGTCAAAATACAAATTACAATTTTACCCAGTTACGAGATCCGATTGTATGACCGCCTGGTTCACAAATGTGCGCACTTATCTAGTGAACTACACTTTGTATGTTACGAATCAGGATCGTCTAGCAGCTAGAAAATATCCAATATATACAAATAGACAATACAAAACAAGAAGGTGCCTGGAAGGTAGTAAAATATTTGATATCTGAATCAAATCGATAAAATTATAGCAAAAACGGGGGCTGAACGAAGCTCAGCGGTGAAGTGACGGGCGGCGTTCATTTTTAGTACCGGGGGTTCTCGCTTTACGTCTTTTTTATGGCTTTTCCTCCGAGCAGACTAAATATTTTAGATGGGGGATCGGGGGTTGTTCAACCCTGTCGTTAAATACGCCCCGCCGACTATCTAAATAAGGTCTGAATAATGATGCGGAAATGAAATAATTAAATTCTGTGAATAAAACTTTTATGGGTATTCATTTTTCTAAATTAAGTAGCTAAGTATTTAAGAGACATCGCAAAATGATTAACTTAGAATGAGGTAAAGAGCTTTTGCAGAAATATGTGATAGCGCATTTAGATCGACATTGTACATATTAGTAAGATCGAGAAAGTCTTCATTCAACAAAGTACAAATAAAAAATAAATATTTAATTATTTTACTTTTGATGACTTCAAGAGAAATAGTTTGAAATGTATCGTTTAGCGATTGTGATTTCACAAAACATTCACCAAATAAACACAAATGCCCATTGAACCATGCATAATGTGACCATACGTTCCGTTTTTAGGTAGCCTGTTCCCGAGCACAGCTTCGGGACGCCAGTATATTTTAAATGGCCACGTCAACAATGCACCCTCAACTGCCTGATAAATCAAATACATACTATAAGCCCGAGGCTACGATAGATAGCGCGTCGACAGAGCGATAGCAGCAGAGCGTCGTCAACAGAGATGCAAAATTGCTATAAATAATTGAGTGGGCAAGTTCGGCAGCGCGACAACACGTTGTCATCAAAAAAACTTGCTCTTACTTGCTCGTAAGTTATAGCTAGTTTGCATCTCTGTTACCGACGCTCTACTGCTGTCGCTCTGACGCGGAGCATCTATCGGAGCCTCGGCCTAATAGGTTGACTTATATAAACGATTAAAAACAATTGTATGTATAATTAAAATAGCCAACTAATAAGACTAAAATAACTATTCAAAATAATATTCTAACTATATTAGTAGAGTTCTCCAACTTAATCAATAACAATGTGACATCATGGTATGCCGTTGCAAGCCGTCGAGGTCTGCATTGTTGATTTGAATAATGGAAATTTTCCGATCCAATTGACAATTTCAAAGTTTAACGATAAAACTTGGAACAAATTGCAGCCCACGAATTTGAATTCTTTATATTATTGCCATTCGTGCGATGGAGGTAAATCGCATCGCAGTACGACGTTCATGTTAAAGTTTTCACAAAAATTCCCCAGTGCACTCCCATGGAGAACACTCACGGGAAAGCCCCCTTGATAGTGTATAACGCAAACCGATCACAGAATTTTGTGCGTAGCTGCTACACGAGAAACTTTATTTAAAATATATACACACAGTAGTCTTGTGAAATTGATATTATATAAATACTAAACAATGAAGGTATTTTATGTTTTCAGATGAAAATTAATACTGTAGTAAAAGTGAAAAAAAAATGTTCAACTTTCAAAAAAACTAGAGACAAACAGATAATGGTGTACACATATACGAGTCTGTGTCCTCAGTAGCCGAGAGATAAGAGTGCGCACTTCAGCTTCGAAGAACTTCAGTTCGATTTCTTAAGTTGCCTGATTTAAAAAAAACTTAAAATGCAGGACTGGATACCCATTAGCTGACAACCAATTCTTGTTTAAACAATCTGTCCAGAGATGTTTAAATATTGAAGAGATACATGCTTTCAATTTATGAATATTCACCGTGTATATTCATATGCTTCACAAGTGGACATAGTAATATAATATATATATGAATACATCATTCTTCGATAATGGATCGGTTACCGTAGCTTTAAATGCCAATGAATTGATGACCAGATTAAGCTCCGTAGCAGCCAACAGCTACGAATGGAGGGAGCTTTATAAATGTGTATTTTGTTTCTCAAATCGCCAATATATCAGTTTCGGCATTTAAAAAACAACTTAGTGACATAACTGCAATCATGTTTTATGTTTATTCTTAACAAAATTGATGTTAAATGTCGGACGCCTGGCAGGTTTACCAAATAACTTTGAAATGTTTTGTTTTGAAGATATTTAAAAAAATATTACCGTATATTCTTTTGTCATTATATAATTAACAACAGAACGAATTACTACATGTATAGTATTTGAAATCATAATATTGAACAACGACCGAATCATATTTTCCATCTGGCCTGGTTATTGCCAGTATAAAAAATGCTAATGTTTTTTCAGTATCAACGATAAAAATGTGCATACGTATTTTTTGTTACAGGAATACTCGCTGATAATGAGTGCCTAAATTTGAGTACCACTCGTATGTCTGAGGTCTCGAGTAACCGCCCTCGTAATGTTAGCACAATGCGAGAGGGAAAGCCAACGTTTCGTGGAATTTAGCTGCATTTTTTTATAAACGGCGAACTGGTGGAGCAATGGCTAATTTTTTATTAGATTTAGTTCGATCGCGAACAAATTTTCCCTGTTCGTCACGCGATACACAAAATTTGGGGAGATTTTCGCTCGTCATTTTAACATCATTACGAATGGTAATCGAATGGTGAAAAATATGATAATGCGCGTATCAATAAAAATGTCAAATAGAATTGAAAGTATGGCTGGCAAATGATAAATAGACGTATGGGGTAGACTAAAATAAAAGCTTTTAATATTAATGACTCATATAACGTATACGTAAAAATAATACAATGAAATTATATATGTACCCATTCTAAAATTGTATTATAAATGCGCGGCCCAATAATCCAAGAAATTCTTTAAAAAATATATTTTTTAATATTTTAGAAAATAACTGCATTATTATCTACCTTAATTAGCTCGCAATATAATAAATATTTTGTAATATAACCAGACTTTCGTGATGTATTTATTGTTGATATATTCACTGGACTAAAAAAATGATATATTTGACACAAGAAACAATATAAAACTTTTACTGAATTATACGTCTAATTCATTTGTAACAACAGTTTAAACAAAACTATATTTTTCGCGTCTGCTTTCATCGTTGGATAAATATTTCATGAGATAATTTAAGTAAATATGTTCGAAATAGGAGTATGAGAAGATTGGGTACATAGGTCTGTGCATGATCACCGGCTGATACTCCATATGAGTGGTCATCGATGAGATGGACCCGGTGAGTTGAGTAAAACTAACAATAGAGAGAAGAAACCAATTTTGGACAAGTATTTTTGGTGGATGGTTGTGAAGTTAGATATAGTGGACATCAATGACGTAGCTACCGAGGAGCATTTGCTTCAGAAGCACGAATCATGTGGGGGCGCAAAATTAGGACAATTTTTAGCTGGCGCGTGGGCTAAAAATAATTCAGGGCGCTGAATATGTATCTTCGCCATTGGTGCATATTAATGCCACGTAGACAAATGCAATTATTTGCATACCCTTAGTACTTCTGGAATTAAAGAGGATTTAATATTGAGACTTATTAAAAGCACTTCAATACAATAAATAAAATGTATTAGTAATTCATTACTAGTACCAGTACGACATTTTTTTATGTATATTATTGTGTGATTTTTTTCTAGAAATTAGTTTGAGGGATGACACTCGAGATTAGAAACGAGACTGATACGAATATCTAACATTTTTCTATTAACATCATATAAAATCTCCAAGAAATTTATTGGTGAATCTACTACCGTTTATGTCATTATTAGACTTGAAGCTTCACTCTCATCTATTATCGCTCCGTCTGTTACAAGGAGGTAATATTCAAGTCTCTGGAACCAGCACAAAATTTAATATAATCAGCGAGAGCAGCTGTTTTCATTTTATGAAAGAGAACCAAGAAAATGTTTACAAGGACGATTGTAAACACGTCAGTATCCAGTGCACCGCATTCTCTCATCTGTCAGCAAAACAAAATGTGTTTGCGGCGGGCGCGGACGGTGACGATGCGCTGTGAGGGCGTCGAAAGGGTTGATTCGCCGACATCCGCTTATGCCGCTACCGCACACAGGGTTATATGTTTATTAACCCGCGCGCGGCGTGTAGCGTTTGTACGCGATTCACTTGTTATACTCACTCATCACCGAACATCTAAATACACTAGAAATGTATACTATTTATGTTATTATTAATATTGTTGTAATAAAAGTATATGTTCTCAACCACGAATGAATTTCTATCAGTATGTCATTATTCCACAATATAATATCTATTATGTATATATTTCGACAAAGTCTTACATCCCGTAACTTTATGTGGGATAAAAGTCATTAAATATGTGTAAAATAAGGTACTCGAGTTATCATTATTTTACTTTTTTCTGTATGTTCACGTTTCCTAGAATCGGTATATTTGACTTATCTTCATGCATTTCCCTAGCTTAATCCAGCATTCCGTATATCCACCTAAAACACACTACTGGTAATATTTAGGACTTCCAGGACAACCGAAATTAGCTATAAAAAGAGGCAAAAGCCAGGTCCAACGTCGCATTGTCACTCCTAAAGAGTGTGCGATCTACTTTCTTTTTTATTACGAATGCAGTCAAAATTATATCGATTATCCGTCCTAAGCATCAAACGCCAAAGCTCAGAAAATGGTTGATGTGATATAAGCGGCATTTAGTTATTAAAATATATATGAAATTATAGAGATATAAATCTACAAAAAAGTTGGAATGAATCTGCTCGTAAATCTTTTTAAATGTTGTATAAAGAAATTTAAATGATCATTTAGTATGGAGACTTCGCCATTGTCTGGTACATAAATTAAAGGTCATTCTATTCTTGGGATAGGGGTAGGCAAGCCATCGCACTGTCTTGAACTCTTGCCATACCTAGGTGAGTGCTTTTCCCTGTATTCTTTACGCGTTCTCATAGGCACTCACACGAACAACTACACATCTGTGACTAAGTATGGAACGAATTAGCAAGTCCCTATGATAATTATTATAGTCTCGGAAGAAGTTTAGCTCTTTGCTTGCCGGCGCCAAAAGGGTTTCGAAGAAGTTGATTCAGCGAGATTGCGCCATTAATAGTGAGCTATGATCCGAATGTTTAATTAAAATATTATACAAATTGAAATTTGTAGTTTGCATGGCCACTGATTTCGACCTGGTATATATCACAAAAAAACTTCCGTCGTTTCTGAATAGTGTTATATTAAGTTGATGACGCAGAAAATTATTGAAATTTGTTAGAGCTGTGGAAACTCTTGATATATTTCATAAAAAAAAAAACCAACTATGATGATTTTTAATGTAAACTGATGATAAGGTGTTCTTTTAAATTTGTATTTTTTTATATATATGCCATGTTCGCTCCCAAAGTAGAGCATATGGATCAGTGTTAAGATATCCACTCCGATATAGGAGTATATGGATCTCCGCAGCGTGAAGACGTCTTGACAGATTATTTTTCACGAGAATTGTTGGTCAGATAATTGCTCAACCCAATCGGTATCCAGGACTGATTTTTTTTTGGATTTTAAAAATCCGACAGATGAGGAATCAAACCCGCATTCCACGGATTGCTAGGCGCACACGCTGCCAAGTAAGCTACTGGGGAGAAATAGTAAGGGTAAAAATGGGAGTAAAAATTAGTAAGTACTATACACATAATATAATACATTTAACTATGGATTTGTCAAAAGTAGCGCACATGGACCCCCTACAATATAAAGACTTATTTTAACTATCATTATATCTATTATTTATATTATCAGCCAATCGTACAGTGCTACGTGCATTTGTATCTTGCATTTTTTATATGGCTACTACACGACTAAAGCACAGACGATAAATCATATTTGATATAAGTAACGAAAAAATCTGCAAAATGCTTCTCATAATCAATTATCAATTGATAGCATCACCGTATATAATAATCAACCTTCGTCAATTAATTACTGGATTTGGACGTCAATAATTAGAGTTTCGTATAATTATCGGATCTTACTGAATCTCGATGGTACGTTGGTACTTTTCTACCGTACATAGCAACAGCACAATACTGATATAGCTTGTGAATGCTTGCTAAAAAAGAATGAGCCAATACACTCGTAGTATAATATATAGTCCTGGGTATCACTACAAAGTATGTAGTTCTCGGTGTATGAATCGTACAATGACTTAATATGTAAGGATATCTACTTTAGCAAACACGTCGTAGGAATTGTCCGGTGCCCACTCATCCAGGGTGAAGCGACCTATAATTTAATTAGAAACACATGAGCCACGTCCACTCACACCTTCTCACGAATAAACAGAGAGCATCTTTTGATTCATAAAGCCGAGAAAATATTTGTGCACTTAGCCAAGTATATTACTTCTTCAAATCGACTGCACTGCTACATTAAACCAGTGAAAAGAAGACATTAAAGTATAAAGTGAATAATATATTGTATAATACGCCAATAATAAAATTACCAGTCACCGCACTTTTCAATATTACCTCAATGTTACAAAAAAAACAAAGACACTTTTGAATACTCATAGGTATCATGAGTGTGTTAGCCACATATTTGCCGGAAAATCTTTAGGAATTTCATGCTTGTTGATATTAGTCATTGGCCTCTCTATTTTAACTTAATGTGACTCACATAACATAATTCAAATAGGTCATTTGTATAAATAAACAGCCAGTAACAAAATGTACGATATATGAGATATGTACAAAATACGTTATATTGAATTCTGAAAATCTAAAAACTTCTGCCGAGACATAATTACAGAATCGAGACAGTCATATTTAAATAAAAACATCTGAACTATTCAAAATCCAATTTTAAAAACGGTTGCAAGATTTAACTACTGCTTTACTATTACATTGTATTATGAATTAAATATTATATTGCGATGTTTCCATGGAAATAAACAAACATTAACATAAAGACAAATGTTATTTGAAAATAGAACGAACGGATTAGATTCGAAAAAGACTTCTGGTATTAAAATTCTTAGTTCAAAACTATTTACTAGTTATAAAGTATGTAATTGCATTGTACGCTTATATAATATGCATATAAGGACATTCCCGGTGTGCGTGTTAAATAAAAAAAACTGCTCCCGTCAGGCATTCAGGGAAGCCTCTAACAAAGTCGAAGAAAAAAATAAAATAAAATAAAATAACAAAATGCGGTCATGTCCAGAGCGAGCCTCATTAGGGAGGAATTTTTATTGGAGCAGTCCAATCTGGAAAATGTCAATAAATTTCTTATTACCAACTTCATTTTCAAAATCGACGAGAGTAGATTACTTTATACTTTAAAGCCAAAGAACCTGGCGCTTTTTATTTATAGCTATTAAGAAATTATTTAACGACATTTTCATCTCATAACGTTATGGTGCCGTGGCTTAGTGGTAGAGGGATGGATGTTTAAAGGCATTCAGCTTTTAAAGATTTGCCACTAGTATTATTTAAGACTTATGTATTTCTACGTTTAGAATTTTCATATTGAAGTCGTTTTTCAATTGGAATCAAGTAATAATTAAAAAATATATTTGCAAGTTTTTGTTTTTGCTGTTTGTTTATCTATACGGAAACATTGTAATACAATCAAACCTGTTTTTATGCGCTCTTTTTTGTGCGGTTTTTTTATGCGTTATAAAAAAATTCAAATATGTGGCAAACAATGTGTGTATATGAAATAACAAAAAAAAATAGCGGACTCGATTTTGTAACATAATGTTTTTCTTAGATATTTATTAAATTTTTTAAAGTTAATATTTTTAGAATTCAATACATATTATGGTGCCATATATTGTCTAAGTGCGATAAACGAATTAAACTCTATCACTAGTGTAATTTTATGTGACTAATTTTGAGTTAATAAAAAATCAAATGACTCAATGTTAACAATGATGAAGTTCTTAGAGATATAACAAATTTCTGTAAATTATGTATGCTATCTTGTTATAAGCTGTATGAGTCTTTCAAAGTGACATCCAAATAGTGTAATATTAGGCCTGCCAATCTTATCACTTTCTCTGAGAATACGAAGGACTACTTTATTCTATAAGGAATCAATCCGAGACATTCGATGATATAAAATAGCATGGGCTGCACAACTGGAGTCGAGTGTCTTAAATTATGATTACCAGACGGTGTCAAAGCATTCACCTCACTTCACCATACACCGTGCTACTCCTACTAAGTTTTAATCGTGCGCATAAATACATGGTTCGGCATTTTTAGTGTACGTGCGAAAAATTTGTGACGTGACAATGTCGATTTTTATGTGAGGCATTCGTAATATCGGGGATGTGAAAATTTGCGTATGAGTACATAGGAAATACCAATTTTTAAAATTGTACTTTTTATGGTAAAATTCGAGGACAGTCAGCTAAAATATGAGAACTTATATACGCCATCATTGAATGATTAAAATCAAATTATTATCATTTATAGATCACGGAATTTACCCAAGATGTGGATTTTTATATGACGTTTAAATTTAAAGACGTAATTTAAAAAATATATATTCTATTCTAAAACATATAATTGGAATAGAAAAAAATTGTGAAATTGAAATCAATTGGTAAAACAGTTATTGCTCATATTCACTTAGGTTATCACATCATATCATAAACCGTCTTGTATGGCAACTATAAAAAAATAATCATCGACAGAACTACTTCAATTCGTAGAACTATTATAATCCAGTGAAATCTGTAAGAACTCATTGATATACTCCTTTTTCTAAGTACAGCATTGTATAGGTTGCCCTATAACAATTTATTTACTATGCCATTTATAAGTTTTCCAACATAAATAATATTATCTTTATAATTATGATACTGATACTTTTGACAATAGCGCGACATAGTAAATAGCTTTAGATAAATCTTTTAAGCATGCTAAATTAGAATTAAATGCAATTATTTGAATTATTATAATTACAAGTAATTGCCAATATAACTTTGTTATTTTTGAAACGTGAAAACAGGATGTACGGGCAATGTTAATCATAAGACACCTAAACAAAGAAAGGAAGATTTATCGAATTTATATGTTAACTGTCGTTTTCATAATTTAAATGGAGAATTCGGCATTCGATGTCGACAATATTGAGCGGACATTTTTATCCCTCGGAATCACCAGCCACCCATTGATAAGAAGAACATGCCCTCGCAGTTAATTGCGCGGCGGCTTTCGGGAATGAAACCAGTTCCAGCTGCTCAGCAGTCACTTACTCAGTCGGCGAAGCAGTTCGGCGGAGGAATTCACGTTTTTGCAAGTCTCTTCAAGTTTTTTGAGCTGCCCAAAATGTCCTCTTTGACGACGGTTCGAGAATATTTCGCGTCGACTGAATCCCGGTGTATAAATATACACCTTAAATATTGTAATTGCGTGTTTATAAACATCGTTAAAATAATTAATTCACGGGTTCTAAGTAAGTTCATATTAAATAAAATATTATTAATCAAAAAATAAAAGCTCAATGCCTTTTTTACACATTTTGGATGAAAATTTGTCATCAAAGAAGATCAAAAATATTAATGTGAAGTAAGGTTTCAAAGAGGCATTACACATTTACTTCTTTCAGATGAAGTACAATTTAGTATTATTTCGCTTATACTATTCTATTATATATACTGATTGGCTTGTAAATTACCCTCTTCACGGCGAAGCCTGTAGACAATTAAAAATGTATGACAATGAAGTCACTTTGGGGTCTCATAATACAATCACGAATAATAAAATTGTTAATGTTTCTGTCGAAAGTTCATGCTTATGAATATAGGTTAGAGATATACTTTGATAAATAATTAATAATTATGAAAGTGTAAACTAAATTCTTATCAGCGATAGTGAATTAAATTAAATGATTTTTTAAAACATACGACATCAAATGATTCAGCAGACTACATTTGAGAGTTAATCTGTAATTATGTAATAGTTGATTAAAAAAACGTAGATTCTAATTATAAACAAATAAATATGGTTGGCTACAGTAAGTTTTATAAAATAACTTTTTCTCAAAATATTATAAAATTAATGCATGCAAGAATACGTGTAGAAATAGATTGGCAACATTAAAAGTCCGATGAAAACTGTATAGCAATAAAAGAAATAAAGCGATTACGGAAAGCCCCGTCGCACTTATTCCTTCATCTTTCGGAAAAATAAGAATTTCTAAATTAAACATAACGTTGAGCTGACTTCAAAGAGCATTATTTGTTTTTTAAAAGCAAATACAGAGAAAGATAAACAAAAAATATACACGCTGAATGCACCTCTTTCATGTTTTTGAAACTAATACACAGGAGGGAATTAAGATTTTTGAGGCCCATATGCCCGCAATGTAGAAAAGTATTTACAAATAAATTGCATATTTAAATATAGTGCATGGCCCCGCCGAGAAAACAATCATTTGCCTCAATACGAAAATATCGTAAATACATATTATGCATGGTAATTTACATGTAAATCAAGAGCATCATAGCAATATGCTTTTGCAATTGACTGGATAAAATACGTCAATTTTCAAAGTGTACTCATTTCCTTTCATCGTTTCATTTCCTGACAACATTTAGTTAATAACTAACAACCGATCCTCGCTGGATGACCTGATTTTCAGATTGGTACATTAAGTATATTCAAAGATTGATTTCAGTAGATTCATTGGTACATTTAGTTTGGAGCGAAGATATCGAATGAGATATCTTATACACCAAGTGAGCTATCATATAAACGGACATACAATATCGAACCCTTGACATATCGGTCAGAAGTGTAAGGTGAAAATCATTTATCCACCTTAGATAATAATTTACACATAGCTGCGTTACTGAAATTGCAAACATACACATTGCAACTCACCCCTTTTAAAAAAATATATAATATTTAGCTATATATACTTCGGCAATAAGCTTTATGTCACTGCATATAGTTACGAGTTTATACATAAAAAATAAAATCATATTTTAACGCAGGTACCATACTGATACGCATGTTTATATTTAAAATAAACTTTGAGAAATAATTAAAGTATTTTTCTTTTAATAATGCTAATGGTTTTATGGATGTAGTTAAGCAAAAGACGTCCAAGACACAAATATTTTTTCCCCGATTTTATTACATGCAAAACTTCGAAAACATCAATAGTTTAATATGACAAAGACATCCAATTAGAAATACACCAAGAAGAAGTAGTAATCGCTGTTTTTTGTAACCTGTATCTAACAATTTACAAAAAATAACATCTACAAAATATTCATGTGGTTTGAACTTTTTGGCTTTGAAGTTTAAATATAAACTTACTTGATTACAAATAAATTTTGACCATACCTATTCTAAGTCAGAATAAATGCACGTATATTTTGTTGTGTTGTAACGACATAGTTTTTTAGGGGCAGACATATATATTATTGATAAAAATCTAAGGAAAAACAACCAAAACTTTAATTAGCAGAAGACGTCAAACCCTCGAAATATTCAATAACTTTTAAAGTAGTCGGTATGTTTTTTAATAATCTAATATGTATCAAGAGATAATATATGCCATGTAAATATTTGAATTTCACATTATAGTCTTAATAATACGAAAGTCATACTAAATGTTAACTTGTTTCTTTGAAATTTCAATCGAGTTTTACTCAGTTCGATACATTGTAGCTTGGATGTCTTTTGCTGAACTACATCCATATATTAATAAGACAAAAGAGTATTATCAGTTTTTAGCAAACAATCTGCAAATGGAATTATACAGCATATGATAGTCTTCGTGAATCTTTATAAAAATCTAACAAAACAAAATTATGAAAGTACATTTGTATATTAATTATTTTTTTTTGGTTAGAAGTTAGAAGAATTTATTATTTTCATATGTACAAATGAAATAAATTGATGTATTGTATGTAGATAGTCAAATATATATGGTTAAATTGACATGTAGACACCTTGCAAATGAATGCTAAATTCAAATGTAGTCTAGATGCGGTTCTGCTCATAAATATAATAATATAGTTCAGACGACTTTTTATGTTGAAATCCGCTCGTCTGTAGATAATAATATGCATACATGAAAGGAGAAAATGTTTATAAATAGTCGACCCCTACACTAATTAAAACAAAAGAGCCCCGCCGCCAGTGCACAAAAGGGACGGCATGCATTTAAGTGCATTTTTATGCTACTTACATATGAAAAAAATCAGCAAAGATGTTGAGCTTTTCGCGATAAACATTTTTACACTAATTGACACTTTATATGTTCTATTTGTATGAAAACACGACTAAAACATCACATAAAGAATACTTGATCACTAACACTGTTTAGTTTTCTACATTTCTGTGGTTTTAGCAGTTAACTGTCAGATGTACAGACCGAAAGGATACCCAACGCGTCTGCCGACCATTGTAAACAAGTATGCCGGCTAGATTGATCGGCTTTTGTCGTGTAGCTTCGCGCCGATGAAGAGCTTTCGGAAATATGATAAACAACAACAGTGTTGCACTACATAAAAATATAATTCCCGAAACACTGACAAAATAAAATCACTGATTTAATTTATATGAACGAATATTGTTTTTGTACACGAAATGATGACAGATTTCAGTAAAAATACTTTACATTATATTTCATTCGTACGTGAGATATTTTAAGATATCTTTTAAAATGATAAAAATAAAATAAACATATAAATTTTTGGTACATTTTTTTCATGTTCGTTCTAAAAAAATATGTAGCTCCACTCCAAAAATGGATTGATTGACAGCCAAGTGCTCAACATATTGAATATTCAGTCCTGTAATTTCAAATATCTAAAAATACAACACTAAGAATATTAATTTTTTATAAATAAATTTCTTTAGCAGGATTGCATTTGAATTATTGGCATTGATTATTTTTGCAAAAGTCTATATGCTGTTGAGGTTTTGTCTTGAAATGAACGGAAATGGTTATTTTTGTTTATTCATATTATCAAGAATTACTTCTTTATATCATAAGATTTATAATATAATCATAAAACTGATAACCGGTTCAAGCAATGCTTTAATTTATTATTGAATACTAATTCACAATATCAGAAGTTTTGCTGTATTTGGATATACAGCTCAGTAAAATGGTTTTATTTGGAGACACCTAGTTTAATAATTACTATTAAGATCACAACATATCAAAATAACACAATCTTTCATTTTCACAATATTTTAACAAAATTTAAACAATAAAACAAAGAATTCTAACATTTTCAGACAGAAAATCTGATTCTCAATTAAATTATGTCAATTCATCAATAAAATTTGGTTCATAGCTTAAATACTGAATCGCATTTATTGCAAAGCAAAAATTATGACATTATTCTATTAGTATGGGTGACAATAAAAAAATATTTACATAAATAAAATAAAAGGCTAAAGAGGTTTGAATAAATAATTTTATTACATTCTAAACATTTTTTATAAAATGGTGTCTAGCAAAGGTCTCCCCTACTAATAGTGGGAACACTAAACTAGCTTCAGCATAGATTTTAACCGGAGTGGCATCTTTTTTGATTTTCCCCCAAGAAACAGCTTCATCTGGCCTCGCACCAGAATCGCTACCATCAAACTCAGAAGCAGTATTAAGAAAAACCGAAAATTCTGCACCATTCCTCATTAAGTTAGCATTACAAATATGATGTTTGATTACACCGCCACCCAAAATTATCATTCCGGTATTATTTGCTTTCACAGCCATCGTATTTATCCTTCGTAAATCACTAACAATATCAACCACTAAGCCTGGATTTTTATATGAGTGGAAATACATCATATCACCAAGGCTTCCATCTGTTAAAGCAGGGCTAAAAACAGGTATTTTATTCTTCCAAGCCCAGTAATGTATTGATTGTTCATTATTTATTCTTTCCCCTAACCTGGAAATAACTTTGGACGGAGTCCATAAGACACCGTGCTTATTTTGTTCAGCTAACATTTCATCCAGTAATGGCATGACCCAGTCTTCAAACTTGCAATAGTTATCATTTGGCACAAGTAAATTACCTATTCTATTTATTCCACTTTCTCTTAGCGTACTTCCATTCAAATGAAAATCTCCGATGTATGTTGATGCTAAGCATTTAATAAAATCTTCTTCTATGCCGCCTGCTGTTGTTACAATACAATCTACCATATTATGTTGCACTAGAAATCGTATGGTTTCACGTAATCCCGAAGATACCATATTCGATGTGAATCCTAGAAAAATTGTGCAGTTTTTTTTACGTCTAATAAATTCATCATCTTCGTGTAAATCTAACTTATCTTCTGTCAATGGAATTTGTCTACAATTTATCATTTTATTTATTTCTTCAACTGCCAGTCCAAAGTTCGTTGCTTGAAAACCGGTGTTTAAATATGTCCCCAAGAGCTTGTGATAATCGATACCATTATTCCAATCGTAACCTTCGACGGTGGGCGTATTTTTGGGTAAATCTTTGCTTTTTTGTAAAACTGCAGATGCAGCCACATCTGGAACTTTATTTTCTTGCCTATTTAACGCACAAAAATCCATTATCGATAGGATTTGGATATTTCTAACAGGTTATGTTGCAACGCACAATTGTAAAATTCAAAAGCATGACACGAGCTGTCAAACTGTCAAAATAACATGTTAGTTAAATTGCCAGTTAAATAAAATATTTTCCCAAAATATTTATGTATTTCATTCAACAAATATATAGAATTATAATTATTATTATGAACAAACAATTATTTTTTATGGAAACATATGTAATACGGAAGAACCTTGATTACCTGCACAAATTGGGGATGAGAGTGATGTGGATAATCGAAAAAACAAAAAAAATATAAATATTTAAAACTGGTAAACTTCCATATGTGAGATCACTGTTAGCGACCCGGGT
>JAGVSQ010005258.1:0-18001 GCA_022683975.1 Rhyacophila evoluta
TTCTCGTTCGCCGTAAGATTTTGCAATTTTTTTAAAAGCTAGAAAATTATCCTTCATAGAAACCAAGTCGCAAGGCCGACTGGTCCGACAAATGGTCGAACCGACTTGAGACATATGACTTGTGACGTTAGTAATGTGAGGCATTATTATGAGTGCTAGAAATAACCCAAGAGTAGCTTTCTTTGGTCACGGTTGGCGTGCACTAAGCCCTATTAGTATCGTCTCCCAGATAGCGTAGTTGATAACGTGTGCGTCTAGCAATCCGGAAAATGCGTTTTCGATTCCCACATTTGTTGGATTTAAAAATCCACAAATGCAGTACTGGATACCTATTGGTTCTAGCCATTATCTGACAAACAATTCTTATAGAAACCAATCTGTTAACTCGTCTTCACATTGCGGAGATCCATATACTAAATATTCGTCTATTCTTCTTTAAGGGTAAGCCATCGAAATTGACAATATTAACAAAACGCTGGTTAATTTTGTCTTATTTGGGCTATCTTAGAATAGTGATTCTTGAAGATATTGTTACAAGTGACATAAATAAACACCGATGAATTCCGTTTTTGAATTAAAATTGGGTATAATTTGTGGATAATATTTCCGCATATTAAGCAGACTGAAATTCGTCACTTACTCCTTTTTATTCGAGGTGAATTCCTCTTTTTCACCACGACCACTCTACTGAGCACTTAGAGTAAGGACGCAAAAGATTGACGATATCGAATTAATATCACGCGACGAAGGAATTCTCCATTAGACTCGCATACTTTCGTGAATTTTCGAAATGTTTTATTTATTTCTTCGTAGCTGTAAGAAGAAATTTTCTTTCTCGACTCTTGCAGGTTTTTAACCCATTATCATAGTCAGACTACATTAAAGAATTGTCATTAATTGATTCATATATTTTATAAACAAAAAATACATGTGTGTCTGTCTGTCACAAAGACTTCTCCCAAACGGTGAACGCCAGCGACGTTAAATTTTCACATGTTATTTTGGCTGCCATTTGTAAGTCAATTGCTTAAATTTTAAAGATTTTCATTGATGATCAACAAGAGACTACACATATTGTATACAGCCAAGTATTGTAATACGTTTGTAATAACAAGGTAAATGAAAAAAATGATTCGAATATATGTATAATTCATATGAATACATCCCAGGAAAAGCGGGGTAATAAATCAGTCTTCCCGGTAGCGTAGGCGACAGCGTGCATGTCTAGCAATCCGGGGAAATGGGGGCTCGATTCTCCACCTAAAAAATCTAAAAAATACTGGATTGGATGCCCATTGAGTCGAGCGATTGCCTGACAAACAATTCTCGTGAAAAATTGTCTGCCAAGACGTCTTCACATTGTGTAGATCCATATGCGCCACTTTGGGGGCGAACATGGTATAATATATATAATTAATTTAAATGAATGAGTTTTGATTCAACCCAGGGAAAGCTGGGTGATTTAGTGGCTAGTATTTTTATAAGTAACGTATAAAATCTTGAGTGGGTAACAGTACAGTTTTGTGCTTTCATTAAAAACCACCTGTTAAACGAAGTTAAAAAAAACGGGTTCATTCAGTCAATAAATTACAACCGAAACTCGTTCGGACAATCGGTCTGCAAAGGAATCTACGAATTGCAGTGACCAAAAAAGTTACATTAATAATTCGATTGTTGGTGCCTGACTTGAATTGATTACCACCAGTGGCGTGTGTTGTTTTTATTTTTTTATTAGTGATGTGATTTTTATTTTACATGAATTAATTGAACGTATCGAAGCTACAGATTTCTTAATTTTCATATTTGGATTCTACTTGTATGGACAAAAATTGTCTCTTATATAATAAATACAACGGGATCCCCTTAACCCTCTGAGGAGTACGGACGTACATGTACGTCTGACTACCTTGTCGCCTTATTTTCGAAGCCATTATTTTATTTTTCTAAAAAAATATTATTATTTTTTTCGATTTGAATACCAGATAGGTCTATCAATGATATGTATAAGTCTTTATAATTACACATACATTTTTAGGCTAAAAAACTTCGTGAACATTACAAAAGAATTTGAAAATTCCTTAAGCTCTTTCTAAAAAAACTAAAATATTTCATATTGCTGTTCATAGAAACAAAAAAATGTCACATAAATCAGTCTTATAATTTCAAATTCGTTCTCAGGTGGTCTTTCGATTCCGAAATGGGAGCGGCCACATGTGGTAATGTTAACTACATTCTTACCAATTTGGAATAACTTTTCAGTTTATTATGTTCGTTATTTGGAAATAGAAGAGCATTGTTTACAAATCGGCATATCTAATTCGATTGATTTTATGATATCGGTTAAATTGATACCGTTGAAAAAATTAAATGTTTAAATGCGTATGCATACAAAATTAACTCACTGATGAAAGAGTTAACATGAAAACGCTTAATGTGAAACATCGGACAGTATGAAATAATACTACGGTCCCGACAAAGTATAATTTAGATCGTCGTTTTATAAAATTTATACAAAGTTGATTTACGATATTATAACACTGTTATTTCATTGTTTCCGTTTTACGAACCTCACAAGGAGGGTTATGAAGGAATTAGCTAGAATTACTAATTATCGATTGAATAAGTTTACTATTATTACATTTTCTCCTTGTGAGGTTCCTTAAACGTAAATAATGAAATAACCAGGGCTGTGGAGTCGGAGTCAGAGTCGGAAAAAATCGACCGACTCCGACTCTAACATTTTCTTTAATGAATAACGTTACGGTATATGTTAACCAGTTAACCTCTCATCGTTTCATGCCTGATAATTTAAAAAAAATATTTATACCTGTATCCAATATTAGTTAGTCAATATAAATACATTAGGTAGACGCAGTAAATTATAAAATAAAATAAAAATTGAAGTCAGAGTCAAGAGTTGGAGTCGGAGTCGGTAAATTTTCATCCGACTCCACAGCCCTGGAAATAGCAGTGTTATAATATTGTAAATTCTTAACATATTATAGTCACCGTATTTTTATGGTTGCTCATGCAGACTTGCGCAAGTGTGTAGACTTAAGGCTATTATGCAAGCAGGTAATACTGTATTGATAAACTTATTTACGAATAATGACTTTTTGATTTGATTTGGGGAGCCTTCGACAGAAATGAGTAAGTTTTCGGTGAGAGGGAGTATGTGTCCCTTGAAAATGTTTGGAGCACCACTGGCTCTGAGTGATGGTGGCACGCGCGGTCAAAACTGGAACAGAGAACGATGTTGTCATCACCGTTAAATTAAATTCATCGGGAGGAGAGAACACGGAATCCGCTGAAAAAGTTCCGATCGTACTTGCTCCGGTCGGTGAGGCTAATAATGCCCAGTGGATTGGCGGCAGTGGCACACTGACCGGCACCCGGCTGACGACTCCCCGGCACACTTCACGCAGGGTTGCCAACAATCATGTATCCTTTTACAGCCAGTTTATTAAACCACACTTTTGTTTTTATCAATTCTAAGAATAATGCCATTTTATATATTTTTTCTTCTTCGTCCTCTTCTGAATAGGAAGTATAAAAGGAAATCAGCACGTATTTATCAATGATATAACACATGCTATTATGTCATAATACAAAATACTTATTCAGAATAAATAAACTGCATTAAGAGATATACAGAAAGTTATAGAAGAAAATAAACACAAACTGACAATAACAAAAAAAAAAACACCAAAAACTCTGTATAAACCTCGTATGCCAAATCAGAACAAAAAAAACACATTCTAGTATTTGATGATGCAAATAATGATGACTAATTGAAATTTTAAGTCCGATTGTATGATTTATAATGGTTTACAAGACTTGCCTCAAAATATTGATAACTTTTGGGTATTCATAGTTGTCGAGATAGAAGAAAGACACAATTAATTATCATTGTAATCAATTCACTGCTAGATGAATTTCATTCTTACGATTATAAGTTTTTTAATTGTAGTATTTTTACAAAACTCATCACTTGGTTGTTTCAGTAGCTTTTAGGGTAATGTATTTGGTCCCTCTTGGGTACTGTAGTGTTATTTGTGCGGCGATTATTCAATCGTTTAGATATGGATACTTTTAATGTGCCCCATCTTAGCCGTTATTTGATATCTATCTAATTGAAGCCATTCGTTTTTTTTTTGTATGAATACATCAAAACGCGTGAAATATTTTCGACAATTAACAATTAAATAAACATCTGATATAATTACCGATATTATGATATTCAGAAACAAGCGTACCAACAAAACAAAATCAAAATATTTCTAATCAAATCCAGCAGATATTAAAATGCGTAAGAAATGAGAAAAAGATGAGAAAACAGACCATGTAGCCACTTATCACTAACAAATTGAACCTGCAACGCTGGACCTGGTTCAGCCACATATTGCGGATGTCTCAAGAGAGTCTGAACCTGATCTGCCTATTCTTTAAGCCAACCGGTCATCGGCGTCCTGGAAGGCCGCTAAATACTATCTATAGAATGTATTCGTCGGAGTTACGGAATGGAGGTATGACCTGGGTGGATGCAAGAATACAGGTATTCTTAGAGGCGGTACGTAGTGTCCATATGCTCCAATTGGGGAGTGGACATGGAAAAAGAAGAAATGAGACAGAACTAGGCGGTAATAAATTCGGGATTTGAGTCGCCAGCCCTGCACAATGGCCAACTTCTCTCTCGTCTCGCAAAACGCAGTTGCCGACTCCGCGGATGGTGGGAGAGACGATGGAGTCGGAATTCATTTTGCTGCAGTGGACAATAAACTCGCTCTCCTTCCCACCTCTTTCCTTGGGCAAGGTCGCGATTGGCATTCACGGTCGTGTCACAAGTCGACTGGACCATGCCTATTATAAAGCTCGCCTATCCGGTGGAGCATCTTTTAAGTAGACGCTACGTTCTTCATAAAACCGCTGGGCTTATTCTACCAGATGTCCTAACTGTTGTAAAGCATTTGGATACATATTAGCGTCAGTCGTAAACAATGTTTATTTTACTTATGTTGCTTACGTGTTGACCTTTTCAAACATTTGAAAATGCTTTTCTTACATATGAGTCGTGTAGTTCCTATCTACCATAAGTGCACTTTTGTCAAATTTGAACTAAATATGAGGTGTATTCTTGTATCTATTTAACATCATAATCAAAAATCTATAAGTTCTCAACGGCAATAAAACTCCATTAAAAGTGGATTGAAGATTACGAATTAATTATTACTATCGTAATTACTCCTAAATATAAATAAATCAAATATTTAATTTTATTATAAACGTTCGTAATCTAATAACAAAGCCCACGAAATAAATAATTTCCTAAATTTTTTTTCATTAAAACAAAAAAATAAGAAAAAAAACGATTTGCCAATATTTTACAAAAGTGCACTTATGGTAGATAGAAACTAGACTACTCATATCATTTGTAAAGGCAAAAGGACGTAACCCTCGATTTTTCAATATAGCTTTCATTATAATCTAATTGTATACAAGTCAATTCACATTCTATTTACTATAAGTATATCGACTGTGAAAATGCTCTTCTTACATATCGACTATAAATACAAAATGACGTAACTCTCAATTTTTCAAAATAGCTTGTATTTATGTACACAACTTAATACACGTTCTATCAAAATAATGTAAGCTGCAAATGCCAAATTAATATATAAATTTAGTTTTTAAGTTTGAAAAATTATGCCCTGTAAAATTGGCGCCCAGGAAAAAAAGCTTTCGCCTAATAAATTTTATTGCGTTTTCTTAAATAACTTATTGAATTAATATCATATTGAGTAAATAAAACACCAGTTTTAGTCTTCATGTACTTCAAGGTTGTGTCTGTTTAATGTTTTGGTAGGCCTAAAATTCCTAAATGAACGTGTTTTGTGACGCCTTTAAAATTTGTTCTATGTGGGTTACGTCCTTTTTCCTTTTAACTGTCGATATATTATTTATATCTGTTCAGTTTTATTTATTCGAATTTTGAGTAATTCTCTGAATCATGCTACAATGAACCCGATTCCTTGATGTCATTGAGTGCAAACCATTCGCCAAAGCGATACGGCTGCGCGTCCTGCGAGGGTGGTGGTTTGTCGTTTAAATCGACTCCGTGTATTATCGTCCAAATTTAAGCTGAATAATCGTCCCACGCAACATCATCGCGGCGGCGGCCTCCACAATGTTGCCGGGGGAGCCGATGAATAATTCCACGTCCAATTATTATTATCGTCGGCCGACCTCATGCTGAAGCATTTATTAAATATGCAATTTAAACCCTTACACTGCTGCCTAATTTCATCCGAAACGTTTAACCGTTGCAGAATAAATGAAGGTTTAGGAATGCTCGCTACATTATGGGCATCCGACCGATGTGTACCTCATAACGTATGCACACTTCTTCGTTTTATTTGCATAGTATTATCATATTTTTTTTCACCACGCCCGTTCCGAAGTTGGAGTATATAGATCCTCACAGTATAATGTAATCCATGCCAGAAATAGAACTCCACAAGGTGAAGACTTAGTTGATATATTTCTCCGCTAATACTCACTATATATTTGTCTAGGATAAACAAATATATAAAATACTATCAGGGATAGCCAAAAGGTTAGCGTGCGAGCCTCGCATCCATGGGATACGGGTCCAATTCTCATATCAGCTGAATTTAAAAAAAAATCCATTGTAGAACAGGGTTGAGCAAATAGTCTGTGATTGTGAAATCTCATTTTTAGCAGTTTTAAAAATCTCGAGAATCAGCAAATTTTATTTACTTAATCTTCCCGAGAAATCTTGAGCATATTCGAGAATTTTCAAAAAATAGTAGAAATATCGCAAATTTATTTTAAATTTTGTACTGAAATAAAACGTTTTTTTATCTCTTTAGTAGTTCACAAAAAAATACACATGTGAAACAATACAGCAAAGAATAATACGATATTTAAGTTATAGGAATAAAGATAAATAAGATAAAAGGTTAAACTTTTATTCTGTATTGACGTTGGTGTTATTGTGCTTAACACTGTTTCATTCAAAATGTTCTTTTATCAAATCAAAATAACGACGTTTAATTTCTGTACTTTGAATACGTATGCAAATAGAAATTCTCGAGATTCTCATTAACAATTTCTCGAGACGAGAATTCTCGAACAAAATCTCTACCTGCTGGTTATTGTTTGACTACCAATTTTCATGAAAAATAATCTCTCAAGAAATTTTTTCACACTGTAAATCTATATACTCCACTTTCTGAGTGAAAATCTAACTGAAATATAGGTCGATTGAAATATTCTCAATCTAAAAAATAAAATTCATTAAATTGAGAGGTCTTTAGTCTTTATATTGTTTTTATATCAAACGTGGGTAGTTTACGGAACATTGAAAAAACGAAATAGTTCGACTTTCGCTTCTTTGGCTAGAGATCCAGGAGAGCGTGGCCTTAATTACCGTGAATTGTGTATGAAAAATATATATTTCTTTCTCTCTGGATAGCCTTTTATTCAACTCGCATGTATGGGATATATAAAACCTATCCATGCAATCATTACTGATTTTTTTTAAATATATCATTTAGCAAACAATGAACCTTTCAGAACGTCTTAAGAGTCCGCTCACGATATGCTTATTGGACCAGAACCTATTGAAATAGTTAGTATACACGTATGTACATATTTTCATTTATTTTGCATTTACAAGGAAGCATTTATATGAAAAAATGTATTAAAACATCGACGTCTTCAAGTACAAAGATGCAAACTTCAATTTTAGCTGAAAATTTATTTAAAAATACCAGCTTGTTGCACCATGATAGCACGTCCCGTGTTTATTTGACTACTTAAAGTTATTTAAATATATCGAAACAACGTTACAAGAAAATTTAACAAGTTCATTCAGATTAGAGACGTTCACTGCAAAATATATAACTCTCCAATTTTGTATTTAGTTCTATCAAAAGTATGCGAAATGGCCGTATTTTTTCCTCGCTTTTGTCAGGAATTCGATGAAAAAATTTCCGAGAAACGATAAGGCCGTAAGTAGATTTCATGCCATTCACTGTCATAATTAAGTCTGTCAGTGCCGCGAGTTATTTCATGGCTTTTTTTGATAAAAGTGAAACAGTCATTTCGTTTCAAAATCGCGATAATTTCGCAAACGTAAATAGATTTGCGCCACAGCTGATAAGGTGTCAATGATGCATTCAACTCAACTGTTATACACTTTAGACTGTTATAATAGTCGTCTTCATTAATGTCAGAAGACAGGCATTATTCCTACATATTGACAAGTCATTAAAACACATTTATTACGTTTCTAAGAATATAGAATATTTTACATTGCCATTAAAACATGGTATGTAATTATAATATTCCGCAGATTTTATCGGGTTTTTAGTGTTGCCCTATTAATTTTATATAGTTGAATTAAAACTTTGTACAGCTGTCAATAGGGTGTTTCTAAAAGCCCTGAAAATAATGACAACTCATTATTATGTTTACATCACTTGTCGGTTCATTGATTATCAAATCACACTTTGTATGACGATGGCAAGATTATTATTTCCAATACATGTATATTTGTTATAATCCATTCAAGTCAAATCTAGGAATTGGTCTGATAAAATATTATACGGATTAAATTAATATATATGACACGATTACGTATTAATGGATTATAATTTTTAGTGTGTATTTTTTGAAGGATGTTTTCTTGATTGCCTCAGTTAAGTTGTTGCTAACTTAAAATTTATTCATATCTAACTTAAATCGATTGCAAAATTATGCTGTCTTTTTTGATGCATTGCGTCGAGGAAATACTCTCATATATAATACTTGTAAATTAAAATTTAGGACTATGTAGAATATCGCCGATTAGGAGTGGAGTTCAAACTTAAAAATAGAGTTAGAATCTATAGGCCAGTTGCTGGATAGTAAATAAACAAAGGGTATAAAACAGCTTGTAGCTGCAGAAATGGGAACTGTAAAGACTATTCGTGCACTAACGCTCCTTCCGAAGCTGGTGTAGTGACTACAACAGGAGACGACGATGATGAGTTGATTGAGGAAGAAGATGAAGATGATGATTCCTTTGGGTCATAAATGAATTTGAAGAAATAGACAGTGAACCGAACGTGTGCAAGTGGATCAATTAAGAACAGACCGTCTTCGTCGAATTTAGAAGATGAAGAATTCATATAACTTTGAAACGAGCTGGTACTTACACTACTACACCAAAATGCATCATGTTGGTACTCATTTTATGAATAATTTTACATTTTATAACTTAAATATTGACAACTTTATGATTTGGTGTGTCGTTTTTGAGTTATTTTGTAAAAGCTGGAAAATACTCCATTTTAGGTTACTTTTATCTGTCTAGCTGACTAAGCTCACCTCGGCGGAAAGGGAAAACTTAGGATACGCATGTTAGATTATATCTGAAGCTATTAAATAAATAAAACCTTTACCCTTAATTAATATTAGTTGCCTACTAAGATTACAGGACAATTTAAGATCTCTAGCGCTCTGTATATTTTACTATAAATGTCTGATTGTGTCAAGTAGATTCAACAATACGTTGTATTAATGGATCCTTTCAATTTTTGATGAGTTCGTTTTAGAAAACTATTTGTGTTGAGTAGTGCTATCTCCTGAAACGAAAATCAATACCTAGGTCTTGAAAAGCCTTAGTTTTCAGTCGCTACGCACTACGAACAGACAGCACTTAGGTACCTCATGCAATCTGCATCGTTGCATTCTAGACTGCATGTATTCCGTGCAAGTACCGCCGTTCAGACATCAACTGCTGTGGGGCCCCGTTGCCGAGGTGGAGAAGCTGCCTCCGGAGAGCGGGGAGAGGGACAGGGGCCCGCCCTCGCAGACGATTTCAGTGCCAGCTCGACCGCCGCGTTGAAAGCACATCGACATAATCCGCGCAGTAAAAAATATCTAGTGTACAATATATTATTTTTCATTTGACACGTCGACCGGCGTATTCCACTGAGTGCATACGATTTATATTTTTTTTTGTTTCTCTTATTGCCGTGAGTTTTTATCTGTGTTGGATAACCCTTTTCGCAAGTCTCAGGTAGTAAAAAAGTGTTCAAATAAAATATAAAAACTATTCATCTTAAAAAATATTACGAGAACATAAAATCGCACTGCGCTTTCGCAAAGTTTATATTATACGATACCAGTGTAGTGGTAATTCAAGTGTACGGAAAAGCACATTTATTATATACTTTTTAAATATAAAATAAGCTTTTTCCGGTACTGAATTTTTTTCATACTTACGACTTGACATAATTTCACAGTAGGCGTACATATGTAGTATTAATTTATTTTCTATTCGCAAAAGTGATCAATAATTTGATGACAATATAAATAACAGACAGTATGGAATTTATACATTTTAAAAAGCTCACATAGTTTACGCGAAAAAGTGTAAATCAATACATGAATCACTGTACAGTTTTTTTTTGTATTTAATTTCGATTAAATTGTATTTTGTTCATTGCGAAAAGTTTTGTACGAATTAATATTAAATTTATTGTATTCGTAGTAAGTATTTCATAGCGATTTTTTTACTTAGTCATTTTGAAGGGTTTTTTAAGTCGATCATATTAAAAATGTGAAAAGTACATGAACCAGCAAAAAAACCAGTGTGACTCAAAGTTGAGTAAAAAAAATGACCACGTCTAGACTATTTATCGGGCTACGCCCTCAGTTGACAGCGGGTTGTTTCTGTGGGATATGTGGAAATGTCGATAGTGGTTGGATTGGTAAAATTATTTTCGCATTACTATTAGGATTTTGATAAGATTTTTTTTTATCAAGTCGATTCGTGACGTTGCAGAAAATATCGGGCCCTCGCATTGGCACGTATACCAATGGGGCCTTACACGAAGTAGGCAGACGGCGTAACGTGTCTATGCCGGGGGAAGAAAATCAAAAGTGAACCAGTGTTTTTTCGCATTTGCGTAATGTTAATTTCGTTGTTATATTTACTTATTTTGTACTTTATAATTACCGACAGCCAACTATAATCGTAAAAGTTTTTTTTTTTTTTAAATTGATAGATACTTCACTCTTATCTTCCCGTTGTCGTAGTTAATATCGCGCGTGTCTAGCGTTCCGGATAATGCGGGTTCGATTCCCCAACTGTCGGATTTTGAAAATTCAAAAATGAAGGAATGGATGCAGATTGGGTAGAGTAATTGTCTGACAAAGTCTCATGTAAAATAATCGTTCAAGACGTCTTCACATTGCGGAAATCCATATACTTACTTGCTCACTCGCCTATTTACAGCTACTTTGCATATCTGTTACCGACGATTTGCTGCTGTCGCTCTGCCGCCGCGGCGTCTATATTAGCCTCGGCAATATGTTTAATTTTATATCTGGCAAAATCTTTACTGTGTAACTTTTTCTCTTCGACATTAAGCGATGGCGTTATATTCGACATCACTTTCGTAGAGGATATCTTCACACTGTGTAGATCCATATGCTCCTCGTTGGGAGCGAACATGTTATATAAATAAAATACTACCAATAAATTATCATCAGTGTCAGTTCTAAATCGTCTCAATTGTCTTATATAGATTACTAGCGAAGTGAGATATTTAAAATAAAAGAAAACTTCCTCTTTTTTTAACAATTCCGATTTTTCAATTTTTTTTTCATATTTTAAAATATATGAAGATGTTTCCATTTTCTACTTATAGTGCTGATAATGATGTTATTTTGTATCGATTTTTTTTGACTATGTAGAATAGTTTTTAATGATTTTCACCCACTTATTATATAAGTACTTCACTGCTTATGCGGATAAATAAAATAATTAAATTTATTTGGCAATTTTATTTATTAGGTATCTATTGTGAACTAACGGAACACGAAATAAACTTACTGTGTCGTCCCGAATAAATCTACCCCACCGGACATTAACCCCGCTTATGAAACCCAGACAATTTACCACCCCGCTTAAAGTATCGGCGGATTAAGTTGAACATAAATATTAAAATTAATAATGAGTAAAAAAAAATCGATTGTAAATTTATGAAATTGTCCTGTAAATAAAATACATAATATAATGCAATATAATGAATACACACGCTTCCATAACGACTGTGGAAAGAAAAATGGACATAACCAACATAGATTTTCTTTGCAGGCGGCAAAAAAACATTTATTTAATGATTTTGAGTCAAAATCAGAACATCGCATAGACACAATCTTAAAGTGCATGCTATTAAAACTGCTGTTTTAGTTAATTAATTTGATAGTAGTTCAATAAGTGATGTATAAAAAACCATAAAAATTGATTACGTGGTAGCTCTTTTTTCTGATCGGAAATTTACATCAACTGTGGAAAGGAAAAAGGACATAGCCCACGTTCGACAATTTTATAGGAGGCACAAAAAAGGCTTAGTTAATAATTTTGAGTCAAAGTTAAAACATTACATAGGCATAACCATGAAGTGGATGAAGACTAAAACTGGTGTTTTATTTACTCAATATGATATAATAATAATTTATTTAAAAAAAAAACTAATACAATTGATCAGATATAAGTCATTTCTCCTGGTCTCAAATTTTACAAGCCATCATTTTTTCAAACTTGGACGCTGAAATTAGACACTTATTCGGCATTTTCAGCTTACATCCTTTTGATAGAATGCGAATTAAGTTATATACCATCCTGATTATCGAATAAAATCTATTTTGAAAAATTCAGGGTTATATCCTTTTTCTTTTCGACAGTCGATTTGCTGGTGAATTATTAATTAATTGAATCTTGTTCATAAATATATTTTTCTGGTTCAATATATGCGTGTGTTAATCCTTATAATCCCGTCAAGAAATCATTCCATTTGTAATTATTTTTGACGAAAAGTGTATATTATTTATATACATACCATACTGGCTACATTTTTTATTCGTTGTGCGTGACTTTTCAAAAAAAATCTGGACGCAGGGATTTCAGAACTATTGTTCTCGATGTCACTTGCTGACGTCAAGAACGACGATTATATATTTTTATTTAGTAGTTGAAGTTTAGTTTTAGTTTTACTTTTTAATTATTGGATTAGTATTCGGGAAATCAATCTCATAGAACAAAAAATAAAATAAGGCGTGTCGTTATGCGGCACTAGTTAAAAAGTGATGCAATATTATAATTTACCTTGTTTACCATCACTGCAAAAATTAACGTTTTTTTTTTACAGTTTTTATAGATTGGTTAATTTTATAATTATCAGATGATCCGTGTATTAAATTAAGTTGATTAGTTTATGTTTTATGACAAAAACTGCAAACCGCATTAGAATCGGTTTTTTTCATGATGCACTTGAATATTAATTACAAAACCGATCGTGAATAAGGAATATCGGTTTTTACGGGATAAATACAGTCATTCAATTTCATATTACTATTTTATTATCACGGTTCTGATAATATTTATATGTTTTATGAAGTTATTTATTTATATTATGATAATAACCTGAACTTTGCATCGACGTACATATTACTTAACAGCCATATTAATTGAGAACTGCTGATTCTATTTTACAGAAGTAATTCGCAGAATGTAATTATCAATATTCACGTCATTTTTATTGGTTTCGTATAGTTTATAACGTGCCCGGTTTCATCAATATTGATTTATCCCGAAAACTGAGCAAATGGATTTAAACGGTGTGAATATGTCCACTCTATTAATTGAGTATCTTAACATCAACAATATGAGGACATGAGTATTGATAGATTTTTTCATGACAATTCGTTGTCGGATAATTTTTCAACCCCTTGTATACCTAGTCCTACTTTTTTGAATTTTTAAAAACTAATGCAGCTGAGAAATTTTAACTCTCATCCTCTAGGCTACCGAGTGGACTATTGCACATCATACTAAAGAGTATTAAATGCTGTGATAAGTTAGATTATTTGCATTGAGTTTTTTGAGTTTTCACGTTCTAATATCTCAGCTATATGAAGATAAAACAATAAAATAAAACATGGAGTTGGTTTAAGCGACTGTTTGATAGCTAATTATCTTTGAAAAAAAGAAAACAATCATTCGAGATAAGTCTTCATTATATCGTCACTCTGAAGTAAAAATAATTTATATTGTTCTAGAATATATTTTATTGTTTTGTCAGCAATATCAGTTTTTTTTTAATATGAATATTATATTATTGTTAACCTTTAAGGTCGACTATCCACAAACTCGTCACATGTGCGCATACTCGGGTTGTATGTTTTTCATGTGATCCACGTGATTCATATACATGTCACAGAAACCTACCAAGGAACATACTTATTTTTGTACAATATTAAGTAGTTAATAAGTGTGTGTTTTAGTTGCAGAACAACGGTCAACGTTTTGTAAGCCACAATGTGCAAATATGATATATTTTATTTTATTTATAAACAATTTGTGTTATATATGGTTGTTGGTGACCTGGACAATTTCGAAACCTCTTTAATCTATAATCATTGTTTTTAATATCATAATATTATTTTGTTTTGTTATTTAAATTCTTTTTCACATTATACAATTTTTCAAAACGGTTGGTCGATTGAGTCATTTTCAAACTGATAAGTTAAATATTTCGCAATCGATAGACATTATAATAAATAAATATTATATTTTATTAATACTTAAATATAATCACGTTAAATTCGAAATTAACAGGAAATAACATTCATCATTATTATCAATTGCTTGTCTAATAGATAACGCTAGGATTATTTTTAAATTTAGTTACCTATCATACAGTGCAGATGACCAATTAATATTTGTTTTAATTCAAAGAAACAGCCTTAGATAATTTATGGGTTAAGCAATTGACTGATAAACAATATGTCGAAATCATAATTCACATTGTGGAGATTCATGTCATACATATTTTTAATGGATATGTTTGAAAATGTGTTTACTTAATATAATTTTCATATTAATTTATTGATAAAACTCATAATTCATTTTTTTATTAGTTATTAAAATAATATAAATAATTAAAAACCTTAATATAGTTTTTTTGGGATACAATTGACAATACATAAATGGTTCTCTCATGTCCTTAGAACTTCTGTCTCTCGATTATAGTGTTGTGTTATATTCGAATACTACGTAAGATTCGGAATAGTTTTAATAATCGACTATATATATAATATTACAGTATATTTGAATGAATTATATTATATTATAAATCACGAGTTATTTATATATCGACTATAGAAAGGAAAAGGGACGTAACTCACACAGAATACATTTGATAGGACGCACAAAAATTTTGCTGTCAATGATTTCAATATATTAAAAATATACAACCATGAAGTCCGCAAAGAATAAAGCTGGTGTTTTCTTTTTTCAATTTGATATCAGTTTGATAAGTTATTTTAAAAAATCTATAAAATGAATGCCGTAGAAGTTGTTTTTCCTGATTCCTACTGTTTTTAAACTTGAAAGGTAAATTTAGAAATATGCCGCATCTGCAGCTTACATATTTTTTGAGAGAACGTGTATTTATTTACATGAATTGTGCTTATCGAAAAAAGCGTTTTAAAAAAACTGAGGACTACGCCCTTTTTCCTTTCTAGAGGCAATATTGTGCTAATAGAGATGTGGGATTGAAAGTATCAATGTCAACTCTTAGTTACTTGGTATCTTAATCTATATTATCATGAATAGTTTAATTATATGTTTTATAAAGGGCATCTTTTTTTTAATTCAACAGTGTCATTCGAAAAGCATTCCAAAGTGCAACGTGATCGTAATAATAAAAATAAAAATCAGTGACGAATCCGGTTTAAGGTCCAGAATTTTCATTTAAAGCAATCAAAGGAATTTAAAAAAAGTTTAAGTGTCAGTGTGTGCTTTTAAATCTTATTTAGTGCTTTATGTGTTAGTTAGCACCCTTTAGTGTCCTGTGTGTGTGAAGGCGATTTCAGATAATTTTACGTGAGAACGAGCATAATACATCTGTCTCGCCCTGTGTAACAAGGCACTGGCAGTGTGTCTGAGCGAGACGGCGCAGCAGTGTACGTATATTTTTTACGACTTTATGAATAGGTATTTGTGCTGTCCATGATTATTGAATAGCTACTGTGATCTGATACACTTAATGTAATAATAAATTATAAGCGATACTTCACGCTCTGCATAGGAAAGCAGTGGTCAACCGTCCCAACGTCTTTGGACGAGAGTGTATAAAATTTAATACATCCAGCCAAGGCGATCAGAAATCGCGAACTGGCGGCATTGGAAATTTGAAACTTAGCAATGCGATGATTTATAACTGCACTATCATCTTACTTATTAATGTGTCTAACCTTACAGCTATACTGGGGGAGATCGTCAGTCCAATTTCAAAACGTAGTAAACGTAGTAAGTCTTTCAATTTTAAATATTGAGACCAAAAATCACGTTCGAGCGAAATTTCTAACAAGCGTTTGTAATTTTTGGAAAATTTTGCACAAAAATTCGATAGTAGTGCATGCAATATATCATTACAACACAGTATCAACGAAATTTCGAAAAGAAAATTTAAAAAAATGTTATTTACTAGTTTTTAAAATTGGACCCCGAGACGGCATCCAAGCAGTTTTGGTTATCAATGCAAATTTATTACTGATTTGATAAAAATGTTTCATATTGCCAAATGTTAATAATAGTTGCTTGTAGATTTCAGCCGTACCTATTATATAAGAGATGTGTCATTCGTTCATATATATAAATTATAGTTGGTTACTTAACACTTCTGAGTTAGGTTATCACAATGCAGTGTATGCCTTAGATGCATTTAGTAAAGGCAAACGAGGATGTTTCTTTTCACAATGGTTGATTCGTCACCCCAGTTGTGTTAAGTCGGTTAGTTTTCTGTATGTATTTAAGAAATACTGTTCAATCCATGAATTCTATCAGTGCTGCTCTACGGTTGTGAAACTTGACATTCAACAATTCCAAAACAACTAGGTGCCTGCGGCGGATTCTAGGCATACGGTGGTATGACTTCGTTCGAAATGAGAAGATAAGAGAACGGATTGTGCAGCCATTTATCATTGACAAAGTAAAGCTACGACACTGGACCTGGTTTGGCCTCATATTGCGGATGCCTCATGAAAGTCTGAAACTGACCTGCCAATTCTTTAAGCCGACCGGTCGTCGGCGTTCCGGAAGGCCGCTAAATACTGTATATAATGTATTCGCCGGAGTTACAGGATGCGCGGGTATGACCTGGGAGGACGCAAGAATGCGGGTGAAAGGGATTCTTCAAGGCAGCACGTGGTATTCATATGCTCCACTTAGGGAGCGGATATGGAAGAAGATTTAAGAAAAAATTGCATTGATATTGAAAATTTGGAACAGTTTAAATATGATTGCAATACAACTGTTTGTTTTTCATTGATATCGAAAATGAAAATAGCGCTGCAGGCAAATACAAATGAATATGTGAAAATGTAATCTTATTTTAGCAACGGGACTATGTTGACCTTTCTCTCTTCATATCTAGACACAGCGAAAAGTTTCAAAATGTCTATAATGGGGATTCGTTCGCTGGGAATTTTACAGTCGACAACGGACGAAGATTTCGGAACGAAATATCAGCAAACATTTAAGGGTTTATCGAATGACATCTGGATAATGCTGAAATAAAATGTCAATTTTTCAAAAACACAATCTAGAAGCGCCAGCAATTTTCGATACCCAATTAGTCATAAAGAGTATCCACGTACGACGAGGGTTATGATAAGTTATTTTTGTAATCGGTGTTTTATTCAATGATAGCGAACATATCAAAAGATTGCTTTCGTTTGCCGGACAATTATCGGATTACCGTATGTAATTGTGAAGAAAAATTAGCCCATATTGAATATTTTTGACTGATGGTGTTTGATGGAAATTGATGTTAAATTCTAAATTATTTAAAACTGTATGTATGTCAGTATGTTATATGTTCGCTCACTGCCCACATATAATGTAGCCCGAAGATGCCGA
>JAGVSQ010005259.1:0-18000 GCA_022683975.1 Rhyacophila evoluta
AATAAATAAATAAAAAAAAAATAAAAAAAACATAATCACTATTTCAATATTATATGTCTATTATTACATGTTATCATCTCTGCGCACTTAGCAGGTTCCTACATGAGATAGATGCAAGTGCAATTGTTTAGATGTACTGTTTTGGTTGTAAAATAAAAAAAAATAAAGGGTTCATAGAAATGATTCTTGGTTATATATATACCTTGTAAGTGGATTTTTTTTTTTAAATGCCTTCCCATTGCTCATCTGATTTTTAATGTCCCCCTGTTACTTTGGAAGCCACTTTGTATGTGGATAAAAGAATATCGCTAGTGGCCCCAGGGGTGTGGTGTTGTCCACTATTGGAATCAGTGTTTAGATAATACGATAGTAGTTTGTAAGCATTGTGTATCCATGTTTTAATATATTTTTAGGTGTAGTATGACTCAAAGTGCATTTTGTCACAGTTCAGATAGTAAGCTCGCTGTTTGGGAAATTGTGTCATCTTACAAAATGTGCTATTTACTCTGTCGAAAAGTGCATGATGATATTACAATTGTGACTGATGTTGCTTGGACACTGGAAGGACTTTTGTATTTCATTGATAAGGCTGCTAATCTATATTTGGTAATAGCAATAACTTGATATTTATATTTTGTTATTTCTCAAATTTGTAATATATCCAAATTTACTCTTAAAAATATTAATATATAAATTTAATTGCAAAATTGAAATTCTCAAATATATTTTAAGGTGCCCTCTGATGGAATAAATATGATTTACTCAAAAGAGTGGTCTTCAAATAAAGTTGGTTCTCTTACTCCATCTTTGGTTTTTTATAAAAATGGCTTTGCTATTTATGGACCTGACTTAACGATTACGGTAATTACTAATTTTAGTTCTAATAGTGTAATTTTAGTATTTAAATGCACTTCATTAACAATATTTTCTTATTGTCGCCTAAGAGTGAAGCAATTTTGAATGAATATTACATTTTTTACTTAATCACAGTTGAGTTTACAAAAAATATTGATGAACACTGGATCTTGTGTACTTTGCTACCTGTAATTTTTTTCTCGTTTCAATAAACTTTATAATATTTATTTCATATTACCAGGCTTATTATCATTTATATCGTCATTGTCAAGAAAATAGTCATTAACTTGGAAAACCACTTTATGGAGATAATCACCTTTAAAGATTATTTTTGTGTTGGAATCACGGAATTTAATGACTTTATGCACTATTATCCATTGTTATTAGCCATATATTACAGTAAATTATAATTTTAAAATATGCTAATTCAACATAATAGTTCATTTTAGTAAAAAATCGATTTTGGATAAAATGTTAGTGAATGCCTATTTCCTTAACAAAAAGGATATATTCTTCAAATTAGTCTAAAAATTTTCATTACAAATATTAAAAAACAATTTAATTCCATTAGTTTCTATTTTTAAATTATGATATTATTTTTATTTTTAGCACATAAAAAAGGTTAACAAGGAGTGGATAGAAGATTGGAATTATACAACTAAATTCCCGGTCGGTAAATTATCATCAGGGGGCTTTGGCGAAACTTTGTTATTCATTACAGTTGATGGCTGTGTTGTAAAACTATCGTATGAAAATCATGCTGTAACTGCAGTAAATATTTCATTTTGGTCAAGGTACAATGATTTTTCGCTATGATAAATGGGAAGTGGAAAGTAGAAGACAATTTAGTAAAGATGTTTATTTTAATATGTGTATTACACAATACCTTAACCTGCAGTGGAACTGTGTAAATTCTGAATACAATTACATCATGTGATTTTGTTTGTGCTTCAAATTTATTGGTTATAAATTATCGATTTCAGCAAATAATTGAATATTCAAATCATAATTCAGTAATAAATACAATTTTGCTTAAGTGTAAAAACCAGTTATTATATATTATATTTGGAAATGAAATTAAATAGTAAAAAAAATTTTTTGTTTAAGATTTGTTAATTATTTTGGAATTATTCATCCCTCTGGCGATGCGTTGGTTACTATTGATTCCAATAATGTCATATGCTTGTGGAACAGCTTGAATGGAGAATTGGTAAATATATTGTTTAAATTAATACAACATTAATCTTTGAGGTTTCTAAACTAAAAATTATTCATAATTTACAGAAATCGAAGATGCAATTTCATGACACAATATACTTTGTAGACTGCTCACCTGCATCTCCAGTTTTTGCAATTTGCATTGGCAGTGAAAAAAAGTATGGTATTGCATTAATATCAGCCGAGTTAAAATTATCATATTTATCATCAAAATGTTTGACGGACCAAAAATTAAATAAACTACTGTGGTTGGATGATGGAAATATATTAATCACTGTTACATTGTCTGCAGGACATATTTTCATTTTAGAGGTAACATTGTCTTGTTTTTTTACATTCAATCACCATAATACTTTCCATAACTTTTATAATTTACCACTGCTCATATGTTTTGGTGTATTACAATACACATAATCAATGATCTCAAATGCGGTAGCATAGCTATCGTGGAACAGTTACTCTAGGCACATGTATCATGGGGTCACAAAATTTTAAAGGATAACACTTGAAATAATAATTTTATCAAGGAAGTTACATTACAAGGTATGATCTTGACCAAAAATCTAAAGTTACTAACAAGTTATTACAAACAAATTTCAACAGAAGCAAGGGGCGTAATAATTTTACTTCCTCTGGGACGCTAAATATATAGCTACGCCACTGTAAGAACGTATTCCAAAAGTATTTTATTTTCTTAAGTTTTTTATGTAATTTTGTGCATTTTTGACTACCATCATTTAGCATTAACATCTTTTATAAAATAAGTATTTTTCTAGACTGCAGTAAGCCTGCAATCGGTGTGTGGGATTTTCAAAACTTCTACGCACAAACCCAGCTTAAAGTGAACATTGTTCATAATATAGCATTGGTAACAAATAATTTCAAGAAAATAGTAAAAATATGCTATTATTTTATTTTATCATAATTTTTATTGTTCTTCCAAATAAATTAATATGCATTAATAATAATTATATTTCACAGGTCAGAAGTGAAAATTCATTGGACTTAATAAACTTTATCGATATTAAAAATACTTTGATAGATTGTCAGTTTATGACTTGTGATAAAAACTTGTATCTGGCTTGTTTAGTATGTTTTATCAATGACATTTCAAGTAAGAATAGTCTTCATACGCAATAATATGAATTTTATGGCTGACAATTTAAATTATAAAATTATGATGCAATATTTTGTTTTCTAGGAAAAAATCTTGTTTGTTATAATATACGCACTGGTGATAGTTATGATATTTCTGGATACAAACTCAATCAATCTATAAGGAAATTTTTGGTTTTCGAAAACACCATATTTGCTATTTCGTATTTACCAGAAATCACTCATGTTCTTCAAGTTCAAAGTAATGTAAGCATATAACATAAAACTCTGAGAATGTAACATGAACACTAGGAATTATTTTATTTATCATTTATCTATGGGATTATTGTTCTAATGCTATATTTATTTATAGCAAGGATCACTTAATTTAACTTCAGTGGATGCGATTAACATAGAACACGATTTACGTGCAATATCTATGGCTAAAGGGTTGGGTGGTTTGCTGTCTTGGGGTCTAGATGGAAAACTTATTTACCGGGATTTTTCAAATATGACGAAAATTAGTGAGTATAAAAATAAATGACTGGTTTAAAAAATACTTATTGAATAAATCACCTATTGCCACTTAAATAAGTATATCCTAAAGTATATTGAAGGATGTTCAATAGACATGGATATAAGCCTTAACATTATTTGAAATCTACAAACTTCAATAAAGAATTATATAAGCTAGGTTTGGTATTTCGGCATCTTCAGGCTGTATAACCAATATGTAAGAATATACAATAGCTTGCGGGCAGGCAAAACTAGGATAGCGAAACTCATCTCAATAGAGGCTAAATTATTAAACATTACTGTTGCAAAACAATTTGTCAAATTAGTTCTGAATTTAAGAAGAATAGTAAAAGGTAAATTCATAAGCAAAAATAAGATACGTAATATATATTTTTTTCATTCTAAATGACTGATTGACTTGGCAAAATCTAGTTTAATTGCATGAATTAAAATAATGAAATATAATATGTATTTCCAGAAAATAAAATTAAGGCCACGCATCGTTTCGGTGAATGCATAAAATATGCAATGATAGATCCGCATGAAAGGTATATCGTTTTACTAACCACAAACGGAAATCTCTCCATTCATAACATTGGTAACAATATTACAGAGACATTGAGTAGTAATGGCGCCAAACTGAAATGTAATAATATACAACTTCATCAAGAGGACATTGTTGTGAAGCAATTATTTAATGAAAATGATGGTAATAGTTGTACATATTTTTTAAATATTATATATCTATGTATTGTCGTTAACTTATTTAATGATAATCTAAATTGATTGATGTGATATAAAAAATAAGAATATTTTCAATCACCATTTCTGGTCCAAGATGAATATGAGTATATAAATAAATGATAAACATATGAATCAAACCGAAAGATGAGATATACCAAAATACTAAGAACATTTCACATGTGGTTACGCTGTTTACTGTAAACAAAAAAGTGCCCTTACTTGTATCATAATAATCACAAATGTCAATGATAGAGTTTTTCATTACACATATATATTGTATATCTCACATTTTGTATCTTACAAATCACTAAATCGATAATCAGAAAGTAGATAATAAAGCTGATGTCGAAAGAAATAGAACTGTTTTAGCTGACTATAAAGTTGCACCGATAATGCCGTACAAATACGTGAGTATAGGAGTCCAATACCTTTAATTTGAATTAAAGTTTAAGGTTTAAAGTTGTCTCCTCGGTTAGCGTAGTTGGTAGCGTGCGCGCCTAGCGATCCGGGGAATGCAGATTCAATTCCCCATCTGGTCGGATTTTAAAAATCTGAAAATGCAGGACTGGATGCTCATTGGGTTGAGTAATTGTCTGACAAACGATTCTCGTGAAAAATAATCTATCAAGACGTCTTCACATTGCAGAGATCCATATACTCCACTTTCGGAGTTGATTTCTTAAAAACTGTGTGGATCCATATGCTCCACTTTGGGAACGAACGTGGTATAAAAAAAAGTTTAAAATCACCACAAAACAATATTATGTATTCTAGAAACATGGATGGACACTATGAAAATTGAGCTTGAGAAAAAAGTTATTTCTGACTGGGCTGTCGAACATAGTCAAATAATTGAAGAATACGCAGAATTCAAACTAAAATTAACAAAACTTATTGATGAAAATATCAACGCCCTTCCGCTTCATAAACTCCCAATGATAACCTTCAATTTGAATACTGATGAACAAGAAAAAATAATCAAAGAGGTAAAAAATAAAGAAAAATATTTTGAAGTAGAATCATATCATATGATAAGAGTACTTTATAGTTGTTAGTTTAAAGTTGCACTATATTGTTAGAAAGTGCGGCTACACATGGAGTAAAGTAAAATAAATTTACACTAACTTATTTAAATCTATCAAGCCAAACCACTAAATTAATAATAAAAAGCTTTCTTATCAATATAATTTTATGAATTATATTTTTGAAATATTTGAAGGCTTCAGAGAAATGCACAAACACAAGAATTGAAATGGAAGACCGCATTAAAGCTCAAAATAATGTCTGTCAATGGATAAAGAAGAAATGTTGGGATCCTACAAATATTAAAGGAAAAGAGCTCCATGCCATTTACAGCAAAAAAATTGTAGAAAACTACGCTCTCTTTTTACCCAATGATGACCAGCAACGACAGGTATCGATTATTGAAAAGCTTCGACACATTGAAACAGAGAGAGGGCAAAATATTTTTTCCCCTTGGATAATGACTTCAAGGTACTCGTATGTTGATATTATTGTGTCCAGAAAATAATGCCACCTCTTTTATTATAAAATTGTTATAATCCAATATGTTTTAGACCAATATCAAATATGAAATTATTCGATGAAAAAACGTCACAGCTGAGAAATGTTCCATTTCTTGATGATGCCCCTGATGAGTTTTTGTCCCGTTTGCGTGGAAGTACAGCACATTTATTTGTATCAATTCCATCTTTCTTCTATTCCCAACTACAAATCCACACAAATTTACAACTGCAATGGCAAACAATTATCACCGAAGTGAGTAGAATGATGTTATTTTTAGATTTACCTTTGATTAATATTTCTCTAACTATACTCTTTACAATATATTGTTCATAGGACATTACCCATAGACTTCAACTGTGGTTTAATAAACAATTTGACGAGATGATGACCTTAAAAGAAAAAGAGGTTGCTCTAGTTGAAGACAAAAATAGAAGATTGAAGGAAATTATCTCTGGTAAGTGAGGAATATCTATTTTGTACAATTTTGTTGAATACAATTAAAACTAGTTATAACCAGCCAGTGTATAATATTACCATTTCTCTCTGAGACAAAGCACATGGATCTTCACAGAGTAGATATCAATTTTACGAGAATTGGTACTTAGCCATTTACTTAGTTCATTAGGAATTATTCTGCAACTAAACAAGTAGTAATACATTCAATCTCAAAACGTCTGGTTATTCACTTATTCACTACGGTACATATAGTAGATATAATTTTAATGTTTATATGTATAGTCTTATTTACACTAGCATACTTATAACAATTATGCTATTCAAGCTATAACAATAAAAACCTTAAAGGACGGCAGCATCGTAAGACCAACTGCCGATATTCGATAAATAAATCCTAAAGCAATACTAAGAGAACTTTTTAAGAAAAATTTAATGATACAAACTTCAACATACTAGAAGCGAATGTTAACATACGGCACTCGTTTTTTAGATGTTCTCTGATTTTTTGCTTCAACAATTTTAAATTTAGCATATTGCTCATAAATGTTGAATATTTATAATTACCTTTTCTAAGAATATCTTACTATGATGATGTTGTTAAGGTCATGCTTGTAAGAAACAAATTTGTATGTAACTTGCTTTTAAAAAAATTTGATTGCAGAATTAAACATATTAAATGAATTACGATGCAGCAAAGAAGTCATAAAAATAGTTGTTAAACAACCCAAATGGGCTAGAGAAGAAATTCCCAACAGGATTATCGAAGTGCAAGATGATGAGGTGACTTTGACATAGTTTAAACAGCCTGTATATATTTTTATTTAAACAAAGAAGGATACCTGTAGATTTGGCAGTTTCGAAGGGAGTGATTTCTAATCAATTCAACAGTATAAATTTTAATATTCAAGGTAAGCATTTCAATATATGTCAGCCCGAGCCAAATTCAGACTGACTCATCGAATTTGAATGTAAATGATAATTTTTGTGAACAAGCGCTGATGGATATGATGGATGGAACTTTGCAGAAATTATGGCATGAGGAAATCAAGAAACCAATAGAACAACCAGCTTGTGTGGTAAGCATACTTAATTCTCTTTAGAAAAATATGTCACTTAGCTATCAATAATAAGATTAAGAGTTTTCTCACACCAAAATTAGCTTAGGCATAGTTTTAACTATAGTATATTCTCGATTATCTGGCTGCGAATTATCTGGAAGACGAGTGACAATTCCGTAAAGTAACTTAAGTAACTTACACACAATATTATTATAAGTGTAACCTAAAAAAACCAGAAACTGTAATTATGTCAAGGAAGCTATCTAATATAACTTTATGCGAAAGCCTACAAAGAACCAGAAACCATAATTTGTGAAACATCCTATATAATATTGTTACATATTTTAGGATCAAATAGCTCCTGAAGACTTGGATGAAGAAGACCTGAAAGAGATTTATGAATGGCAAAAGAAAGTTGAATTCAGGAATAATGAACGCGAAAAATACCGTAAACTTCTGAGAATAGAATATATTAAGTTGTCTGCTTCTCTCAATGAAGGAATCGTCAGATTTAATCAGAAAGTGGACGATATATATGTTCTTAAGCTGAAAGTGGAATCAGCTGTTGGGCAAGAAGATTTACGTGTCATGCGATTACGTCTAAGCAATTTGAATAGAATTGAAGCTAATGAAGTTATTAATCAACTTGAGTAAGTGTCGTTTTTTTTTAGTAGAACCTACATTTATTTAATAGCTACTTTATGAAAAAATGAAAGGACTTAGTTATATTGACCGAATGAATATTATGTGATAAATAACTAATTAATGGGTCACATTATTTCAAGACTAAAATGGCTTGGATAGAAACACATGTAAAAAAATAAAACAGTACATACTTCGATACACTGCCACGGATTTAAGCACACAATCTATCTGGCAGAAGCTCATTACTTTGACTATACTGCTACATGCATTTACAATGTATTTTACATTACAAAAGTTTTTCAAATTTGTTTTTAGTTTGTACATAAAATACCATTATGTTATTTATCGTACAGGCAGGAGATATCTGAAATGCAGTTGGAGCAGGAACAAATATTAAAAGAGATAAATGAGATACAATCCCAACTGAATGAATGCCATGCAGCCCATGAAACATTTGCCACACGAGACAGAATGTTAGATAAAAATTTTAAATCTAATTTTTCAGATGTTTCACCGATTGTTTTGGATTTGTGCTATAAATTATTCAAGTAAGCTTCATTCAAATTCAAATTTAATGGAAATTCTATTCTATTTTATTTAGAATTACTCATGTATAACTGTTAATAAGTGGTAGTTAAAAATATACGATGACTTAGTAATATGCTATGGAAAAAATAATAAATAATAATTACTTGTCCCCTAAATATTGTCACAAGTTTTAATCAAAATTTTTAAAATTTAACCCTGGTATTTAATAATATTTTTATTTTAAGTATATATTTTTTTATTAAAATCAGGAAACGACCAAAACTCCAATTAATAAGACCTACAATGACGGTTGGTGTATTGGGCGAAATGGCACAAGCATGTCTGACTAAAGAAAAGCCTCCACTTCTCCACCATGATTGCATGGACTATTTAAAAGCGTATGATTATTTATGTACTATTGGATTTTAGGATATAAAAAAGATATAATGAAACTAAGACTTCATTGTTGCTGCAACACTTTTTCAGATTGGATCAATTAGATTCAACTCACAATATGCCACCAGTTATGGATGAATCAACATGGTCATCTATGTGTAAGCTTCGTAGAGTGAAAGTTGATAATGAGATCAAGGTAAATAATTTTATTCTTAGTTTAGTATTATTATTTTATTCCAGAACATTACTTGGAATTGTGCTTGCCGATAGAGTTCAGTGTATAATTATTATAATAGATGCGCAATGAATTGAGCAATTGACAGACAACTAATCCTTGAAAAAAGAATTTTTCAGAATGAGTCTTAACATTGCAAAGATCCATATGCTCCATATTAGAAGCGGATATGATTTTTAAAAAAATACTTTAAAAGGTTGAAGTTATTATTGAATCTGATTTTAAATTATTTGGATTGTTATTGTAGATGCAAGCAGTATGCGTTGAAATAGCTGAAGTGGAAGCAGCTAATTTAATATGGCAGAAGAAGAATTTAGCTTTGAAAACAGCCATGCAACGAATAAGGCATGACATTACACAGAAGCATGCAAATCTAGAAAGTCAAACAAGAAATCTTTCTATACAAGTACTCACTTTCTATTTTTGTTAGATATTTATTTGTGAATTCTTGCAATGTATTGAATACAAAGAATATAATGTGTTTCATTAAAAAGCTGCATGTATCGTCAAAAATATTAAGTTACCATATTAGTGTAAATTTGCATATTAAAATTATTATTTTTTACAAGTTCATTATACGAAGCGGACTGGTGGAGATAGAAACAACCGGGCATGAAGATGATTTTAAGAATGCAATTCTAATCAAGCAACATGAAATTGAAGCGATCAATCTAGAAATTTTGGTAAATTTTCATTTCATGACAAGCTCCTTCTTATAATAAATATCCAGTTTAAAAAAATAAATATTACTACAATTGTTAAAGTTATTATTTCACAATACACAATGTAATATACAGTATGGTCACTATTGACATACGGATGTAATTGAGATGTGATTTGTTATAGGTGATTTACTATAAATAGCATGTATATAAAGTTGTAAAAAAAAAAAAAACTGCAGAGAAAAAGCTGCAATGGTAGGATGGACATTGACAGCCATTTATCTTTTCTACAATTACAGAAAGCTGGAAGCCTGAAATTAAAAGCCATGAGAACTGCATCTAGTTTTAAAAAACATATACTATCTATGGAGTGGGAACACGCTAAATTGAAAATGAAGATCAGACATCTCGAACAAGACCTTTATCATTTTGAAAGAATTAAAGTAAGATTAATCCAAAATTTTCCAACAGTTCCCATTTACAAGAAAATCACCCATTTTGTTTTCATATACATTCTTTTTAAACAGATCACTAAAGAAGTACAGACATATTTAAAAGATACAGTTAAGAAATATTCTGAGTATCAAGATAATCTTATAATCGAGCAACAGCTGGAAGCCACAAAAAAATCTTTTAATAAGCAGCTAAATGAACAAATGAAAAATGGAGAGGAGTTAGAGGTAATATGTTTGAATTATTTTTCATTTGATAAACTGAAACATTGTTCAACCCAAGGCTTTTTAGCGTCCAAATGTGTAGCAGTGTATTTTATTTGAATGTAACTCTAAAAACTTTTTTTTATTTATTTAAGCCAGCTGAAACCTTTTAAGGGATTATTATTTCAGTTCAACAATTGATACATTTTATCCAAAATATAGTACATAATCTATATTTACATTTAAATCTTAAGTTCACATTTTTTTTATATTTAAAAACAATAAAAATACATGAAGCGATATGTCGAGAATGTAACAATACTTTTATTGAGAAACTTAAGCTTTCAAATAATCTCAATCGTCGAGGGTCATAGAGATTACACGGCCAAACAATGTGATTGATATATTTTTATTTTCCTATCGATATTTATATGCTGAACTTTCAAAAATCCTAACACGTGCCAATGATTCTGTCGCATTGTATTGGTCTGCTCTACAGCAATTAATAGTAACGATAAAATCACGAGGGAGTCTTTTACGAGCATACCACAACAAAAAACAAAATAATGTTTGTACAATCATACCGTATGGTACCATAGGTACCACAAAAAAAATATTCTGAAACTTCATCAGTTATATTGTTTGCAACGTATCTGAATTTACATACTGTATAAAAAAAAATCGCACATAAAAAGTACATAAAAACAGGTTTGATTGTATTTACGGATAAAATCTTCAGTGTTGCAAAATGTAACATTTTTATGTACTGTTTAAAAAATGGATTTTTATAAATTTTTTGCAGATGAAAATAGGCTACATACACACCCAACTAAAAGTTGTTGATGACTTCATTGCTCATATGAAGTTGAAAATATCTGAAAAGCAACAAAAGGCTAATCCACTGAAGTACATTCAAAGAAAGAAAATACTTACTGATAGGTGTGTAAATAATACTTATTACACTAAAAATAGTGATAAATAATTTTTCATAAAAATTGTATTGACACCATGAAGTCTTATTTGACCTATCCTATTTGTTTTATTCTAGAATGGAACTTTTAGTATGGAGAAGCAGGTTAGTCAACGATGTCCAAAAACAACACACTACCATAATATTGCTACAAACAGAACTAGAGCTCCAGCGACTGAGAACATACCCAACACTGTCAGTTTTACAAACATTTCATTGAATTCAATTCGAAAAAAAATACAAACAAAACTGGATAGTATAGAAATGTTTCTTAAAACATCAGTTTATTTTTTCAAATTTGTTTAATTGTAAATCAATAAAATAATAATAAATACTTACATTCTATTAATAAATAACCTAAGATATTAATCATTATAATAATTTAAGTACTGGTAATCAAAACATTAACATTATATTGTGCATTCAATTAACATCAGACTTACAATCATTTCAAACTAACTAATTATTTTAATTATTAATTATGGAATAAGTACATAATTCGATTTAAAAACATCAACACGTAATATGTCATACCTATGTGTTTAATACAGTTACTATTGTTAACAGAAAGCCAATATACTATTCAGATACAATTTTTTATATTAATGATTAATCAAATCTCTTGTTATAAGTATCAAATTCAAAAATTCTTCAATTTTTAAACAACAAATAAAATATCAATAGTCATAAATATAAAGATGATAACTACTAACATATTTTTGAACATTAGATAAAAATTATGAACCATTTAAATCAAATTAAAGTTTATGCAGTTAAAATTAATTATAAGAAATATATATTTCTGAGAAATAGTGATCCAATAATAATGAAAAAAGATTTTTGTAAAATAAATATAACACATATTCAATCAAACATGGTAGAATATATTTTACAATGGCTGAATTAAATTACAATTCTTGGGGTTAATTAATTTTGATAGTTATCTCATTTGTAACATTACTAGGATTATAATTATAAATGCTACATAATTTCTATATAAGATGATACATATTTTATGATAAACATATAGAATTATGATTTAGTATGATTATTCAACCATTGTTAAATATAAGTTTCAATATATAATGAAAACTCAATTTAGATATACATAATGGCACTTAAAAAAGTATCTATGTGTTTCATTAAAATTGGTGAGTCAAATGTGTAACTACATAAATCTAATCAAACTCATATTGGCCAAATTAATTAGTTTATGTAATATTTTAATTTTATATGAAATGTGTAATATTTCCGCATCATACAATATATAATTAAATAGTATAATTTCTAATCAGTAGACGAGTATACAAAATTCACAAATTCAAAGAATTATAGATGTCTTTTGTCGAACTGTCTTATATTTTATTTGATGTTAGTTAATAATTTTTGAGACATGTTTGACTTAAATCTTTTCCTTTATATCATAATGGTTGAAGGTTACTTAGATTCCATATCAAATTAATTGTTCACACATTCAGGGGACACATTTATGCAAGACATTGTGTCATTATCTAATGATATTTAATTAACTTAAAAAATATTTATATTATTATTGTACAGGAATGGAATAAGTTTGTCATTTCAACCCCAAAGCAGCTTTCGTGCCATGGTAACATGTTTGTAAGATAATTTCATTATTCATACAATAATAATTAGTCTTCAGTCTTAATTTGAAATATCATTAAGCCGAGTTTTCAAATAGAACTTACCTCTTATTTTTATTAAAAAGTCCATAAAAATATACACAATACGAATTAGTAATAAATGTGGCTACATTAAACTTGTTCATAAAAAGATAGAACTAATATGTAATGATATGCCACTGTACATATTTGAAGAAATGACTAGATACTTATAAAAACTCTGACTATCCAAAGTTACAAATCGTTTGTAGCGTTTGAGTGTTACTAAAGTGCCGTTCGTTCATCATAAACAATAACAGCATCGGCATTAAGACACTGGCTCCGAGACTTGCTAAGAGCTATAATAGCTGCATCATCATTGCGCATTCGGTTTTTGCGTTTTTTACTAAAGTTGACCTGAAAAATGAAAGAAGCATAAATACATTACAATACATGTTTTGAAATCACAAAAACAAAAAATATTTGTTTGTTTTTTCTTATATTCCTACACTAATTGTTCTCTCTCAGTTTTTATTTAGTTCAATAAATCTCCATAAATAAAAGATAATGGTTTTATTACATATTAAATAATAAGCTACCTTAGCGTAGAGTTGATATAAATCATCTTCTGTTGAAAGAGGGCGTTGCTTTGATCTTAGGAATGCGGGGAGAGAGCGGGTTTTCAAGGAATCCACACTTCCAGCACTATTCATGTCGTCGAGCACTGTAACATGAAATTATTTCAGATACCTTTTTTGTAATGTAAGTATTTATAGTAATATCTCTTAGTTCTCTCATTTTGATGTTGTTTTTGTTCCTTTAAGGGAAAACATGCTAATAGTAAAACTTCTACTCACTGCTGCTAGATGCATATTGCGTGGTGAATTCAGATATTGTAGGAGTATTGTTGATGTAACCATGGCTTATAATTCTTTCTTGACTCTTTTGATGATGGTGATGGTGATGGTTATTGTATATTTCGCTTCTACTGGGAACCATATTACTATGACTTACATGGCCTGCGTAACTCACTGGTCTTATTCCTCTATTTGTCTACATCACAATGAAAAGGGGGATTGTGATTAATTTTATTAGGTTTAGGTAAATATGGGTGGATTCTTTTTTATTCTCCAAAATAAGCCAAGGAAAAACATTTTGATTTAAAAAACAATTATAAAAAATCTAAAAGTCAATTAATTTATGTTATTTTCAACTAATATAGACATTTTAATATGGAAAAATATAATTAGTCAATAATTAATATTTTCGACTGATGGTGCTTGATGGAAATTGATTTTAAATTCTGAATTATTTAAAACTGGTAATATTCACATATGGAAGTTTACCAGTTTTAAATAATTCAGAAATTAGTCAATATCTAATTTTGAACAATATAACATTACCCTGGAGCTGTACTTTGAGTAAAAATTGAATTTATTGACCTGTAAACCAGAAGGACTTTGATACATATTCCAATTATTTGTATCCTTACTACTACACTCTCTTTTGCCACAGGGGTCAACTGTAAAAAAATAATATTTCATAGATTAATTGAGTTTCAATATAACTACTATACCATGGATACTATACATTTTGCACATGAACTAAAAAAAACTTATAATAATATGCCTCAAATAAAAATAAGTGTACTAAAAGTATTCATATTTCATCTATGGCTAAAACTTTTTATTTGTGGCTTATGTTCTGCTTTGAAACTGTGAATATGCATAAGAATCTCGGGGAAGAATATTGTATTTATATATCTGGACCTGGGAGGCATAGGAAATCATGTCTATTTATACAACTTTAGAGGAGAGCAGAGAAAGATTTTTGTCTGTATGTTTATGTGTTTCATATTTTTGTGGTCTTTCATGTAACCAAGAATGAAAATGAACATAGTGTTATTTTATATACATACATACATACTAGTAATTCCGCCATTATACCAAAATGGAAATAATGTTAATTCTCTGCATAGAGGAAAAAAACCTTATCATTTCTATATATAAAAATCATTTTTGGTGCAAGGCACAGATATATTCTTTTAAATGTAGCAATTTTCAGTGCTGTCCCTTTCTATTTAGTCATAATCATAACCTCACTATTCCCCAGTTTGTCTTAAATCTATAATACCTCTTCACAAGACTGCTCATCAATTTATTGTATAAATTTAAATAAAAATATAAAATTTCAGAGTCCTTACCGTTTGGTTTCTGATTTCGAGGCATGAGGCAACAATAACGTATAATGAGTAATAGAACAATAACTCCGCAAACGCCTCCAATTAGCCAAGCTAACCAAACACCGATGCCACTTACATCATCCTTAACATAAAGAAAGGAAATATTTATTTAAATATTATATCGATGGCTTAATCTGCAAATTAGCTAACTTTACCCATGGTCAAAAAACTGATTCTGATGCTATTTTATTCCACTTTAATTTCTCTATTGCACATAAAACAAAATTCACAAAAAAATAAAATCACTTGGGCACGCCAACTAACTTCACACAGTAACATACACATTCATCAAAGTGCTTCGTTCCTCCTGAAGATTTGACACGAATAGAGTTGGCTGATTTGAAGATTAAAACATCGACATCACAAATTCTTACTAAAAAAAATGAGTGAATTTTGAATGCACAACTACTTTTATCAGATGGTTTATCAATTAATTCCTCAATTTAGTATGTAAGTATTAGTGGAAGTTTCACATGCAATTCAAATATCATTCTTGATTTACTACTTTAATTAAATCTAGTCTATGTGTTGAATCAAATGAATTCTTGAGCCATTTTATGTTATATCAAACTGACACCTGACAGTGGCATTATAAGCAGTGCATCGACTCTTGCTAGTTATGCCATTTTCCATTTATCACAATGTACATTTTTTCATTAACATTCATCTAGACATTCTATTTACATTTACTACAAAACAAATAATAAAAATAATATTCTGAACTATTACAAAGATGTTGAATACTTTAACATCATTAGAATATCAGTTAAATCGCAATTTAGCATACAGTCACTCACACAAGTTTCGCCATTTTCATACATAAGTTTCTAGCAAGTTAGAAGCACTATGCGCACATCACTTGCATAATTTGATTTTCAACGTTTATTATGAATGCAGCACTTTTCCAAAACTACATATTACCTTCCTGAAATATGAGAGGTTACTTTTTATAGAAACCCATTCCTAACGTAACCTATAATTGAGTGATCCATTGGTGATCTTTCAATTAAACAATGAACAATTTTTATGTTATGATGATTTTATCCAAGTGATGTGAGAATTAAAGCTTCCATCTAACTACCAAGTGAAAATGAACTGAAATCATTTGGTGGCTAAATAAAATATTGCAAGTGTTTGATGGGCCACACATATAAATATTTGTGTAAAGCCGCAATTAGTAATTTCATACCCTGTATCTGGTTTTAATCTACAATAAAATGAACATTTTGGGCTACACATACCTATGATAACGTATATGCTGAGTCTAATGATACAACTGGGGATCTTTCGACCGTTAATTTACTTCAAAATAATAGCACTTTAAAGAAATATTAACCTGTGGCCACATTGCAGCTGTCAATGATACTTTTTAAATGTAAACGCGGAAAAACCGCGTATCGTAGATGTCTTCATTTTCTGAAATAAACAATAATATTATTATTTTTACTTATTTTAGATTCGCATTAATCCAATGGTGAAACTAATTACTACTTTCGTTCTTTTAGCAAAAAATCAATCGATTAGCCAAAACTTAAATATATTTTCATACTAACCAAGGCGAGCTCATTGTTGTCCAAAAATGTTAAATAATTTCGTATTAGTAGCTAATTAACGTTAAAATTATCCGTTTTATAATAACATATTTGCAAGATTCCTATAACCTAGGCTTTAGAAATAAAAAGGGCCACCGGCGGATAACTAAATAATTATGTATGTATATAAATGTCAAATGTCAGTTCTTACTTCGTAGTCCAATTTCCAACGTTGCCAAAAAATAAAATATACATATTGATGGCTGATGAATTCTTATTGCTAATGAATAATGCTGGCATACTTAAACAGCTTACAGACAATATAAGTAACATTAATTTTGATCCAAAGATAAAATAAAAAATTATGATTACTCTTATTTTAATAACCAATTAATAGTTCTTACTAAAAAAACTCCCTTTTTTCACTTACACGTATTTATTTTATAGATTGATGTTGGTTACTATGTTGATTTCAAACTCAAAATAGATATATTCACTTTTAAAAATTCCACATTTGATTTTCTTCCAGTTATAATATTATAAAAACAATTGGCTTAAATAAATATTTAACTCAAAGTAGGAATTTAATTTATTTTATTATTCTTCTAAAAATTCTTTTATATTTTATTTTGATTAAATTTTTGTTTACAAAAGAATAATTATTGATTGATTCACTTTTATATTATAATATAAAACCATATTAATATTTTGTACATAATATTTCAAAACTTATTAATCCATTTATAGCATAATTATTTTTTAACACTATGCAGCAAAATGATATATGAATTGCGTAAAACGCAATAATCAACTACTGTAGTGTTTTCGTAGTACTCTTTTCATACAGCAGGGTTGGCGAACCTTTTTGAGCCTGAGTGTCAAAATTTTTTTTTTTCAATTTAATAATATGTCACGTGCCACATACCATGGAAATAAAAATCCATCAAATGTTTGTGTAACTTCAGATTTTTAATATAAACAAAGCAAAAACCGTTTTACTGCGGGCCGTCGATATATCGACGCTTTATTACTGCGCGAAAACT
>JAGVSQ010005260.1:0-17999 GCA_022683975.1 Rhyacophila evoluta
CTAACAGTGATCTCACATATGGAAGTTTACCAGTTTTAAATAATTCAGAATATATGAACTTTGTTTTCTAATATAATGTTCACAATTTTTGGCTTTAATTTTTCGTTAGAATACTTTCATGTAAAAATATTTTTTTTATTACTTATTTGACTATTTACTGAGTTTCTATAGGTGGACCAAGTAGATGAAATAACGGGTCAGATATTGCAAATGTCGCTATTCAATTTAAATTTTTAAATCCAAAACTGTCATTCACAGTATGTAATAAGATAGATGAAATACTATTTATATATATGTTCATAATAAATAGTATTTCATATCACTTTATGCAGTATATTTTCAGTCCTGCCACTTTGGGCGTAAATGGAAGTGATCGTTAGTTGAATTTGATACGAAAAATGCTTAAATAAAGAATTAATATTTAAACAAAAAAAACAAGACTTCCCATTTATGCAATGTGAAGAATATACGTATACATTATACAGTATAATGTTTTTTTAAAGATAACATAGACATAGTTACATGTAATAGTTGGTTATTCGGGTTAGTCGACATTCGTCATTCAAGAGCTAACTATAAATTGTGTAATGTATTCCAATTAAAAAACAATGCTTTTAAATTAAATAAGGCAATATAATCTTGAACTTAATCATGTAGTTTATGTCATTATTAAAAATCAATGAGAATTTTATTTAAATATACAAAAAAATCACCACAATGAATAATTTGTACGAAGAGAATACTGAAAATCGAATGCCAATATTCAATGTGAGATGCTCAATGAAGAACAGTTATGTGGGAACTGGGTACTATAATAATATGCTTAAATTGTGTCAATAATTATTACATAAATGTATGTTTATCGCTCATTCCTCGCTATGTGCACATTAATGTAATCTCGCTGTCATCTTGTCATTTTCCGTTACACAAATGGCCTCGACCTGTGCGATGAAATGAAATTATTCTTAGTCATATAAAATTAATTATTACTACCCACAACCACCGATCGAGCGCAGTTACGAAATCGTATTGATGTAGCGATTGCTAATCGACAAAATAATTAATCAGACAAATTTCGTCTTCATTGTGCGTGATCAGTATCGAATTGAATTGAAAACGTCGATTATTATAATTGTGGACTCATCAATATTATTTATCATTCGTTGTTGCAATTCGTATAAAAAATAAATATAGATAAAATGATTGATCGCTTACAGCCAATATTAAAAAAATGCAATAAAAGATACTAAAAATAAATCAAAACTGCCAACAGTACTACAGCAGATTTAAATAAGCAGATGCTACTTAATAAAATAAAGATAAATTACTGTTTATAATAATTGATCTGTAACTTTAATGGAATATAACGAAGCTGTCATAATATAATTGCATTTTAATTAATATTTGTATTATATGTGTATTTACATCCATTTTAAGGCTGGTGATAAATTGACGTAACTGGTTTGAAAGGGCAGTATGAGTTCACAAACTAAAAACGTAATTACGTAAAACATATTATACATAAACTATCATAGTATCATTATTTACGTTGAATACACGTGTATAGCTATTACAAAGTATTGATTTTATATTATGTATGTAAAGATGTACATTTGTTATAGGTAATGGAAGCTTACAGCAAGTAATGAGTAAAGGATATCGATTAATGCGGTTTTGTCGAAGACGAAGGCGGTGCCAGTAACGAAATTAACCACTGTATGGCCAGAATTTCATATTTCAATATTATTTTAATTTATAAAAAGTATTCAGATATGTAAAAAAGCCTTTGAAAGCATTAGAGAGGTTTAAGAATTTTGTGTGAGTTTGAAAAATAAATGTAAAAAATCTATTTCCTAGAAATTATTTATTCAAATCGACTCTTTTTTCAGATAAATATGTGCACAAAGATAATATTTAAAACTCATGGTTTTATCGATACATTTTGTACGTGAAAAGCGTTCTAATGTATAGATTGTCTCGACTTATGTATCTATACTATTTAAACACGTCGAATTACAAGTACGTAAAGGATCCTTCAAAGAACCATTAACCGCGTCTTATGTCAGAGTATATTTTTTTCATGCATTCATGGTATAATATATTTTATCCCTTTCGTTAAGTGTAAAGTCTCTTGCCTCATTACGTCACATTTTTTTCATAAAAAAAATATTCTCAAAGAATTATATTAAAAAAATGAAAGAAAAAAAAATGATTAGAATCTGTAACAGTGATACTCAACGATCACGGTTAAATACTTTATTTGTCTCTCGCTTTATGAAAACAAAATATTAATTATTTACGGCATCTGTAGGGTTGGACCTGATCGGAGGAGTATGAAAGATATCTTTTGGACAGTGAAGCGATGGTGCGTGGAGTGTCTCGCCTTGTACTTGGCATGGTTAGCTATGCGCCGCCGCTAGTCGAAGCGGGTCAGGGCGAGAGGAAGGCATCGACGCTACCACACCGTACTTACACCACACTGAATTCACTCGCACACACATAATAATATAACTTATATTATTTTGTTAAGTGCTCTACGGAGATTTGTCTCGGTCGCTTTATAATTGGCAGGCATTGTCAGCACTTGATTGTTTATTGCTTTTGTCTACCTGCCCCATAAAAGCGGTGCCTATAAATATAGTAATTATTTCGCAAAGGAAATAAACAGGCTGTTGCCATGTAATAATAATGACCGAACTTAAAGGTTCTGGGAAATTGACCAATACATACATTATATTGCTTAGTACTATAAGTATAAAAAATATGTTTACACATAATGCTCCTATAACTCTAAAAGTGCGTTACGATTTATGAGACATTTCTATTCTTTAAGCCGAGTGGTCGACGACCCGGAAGGCCACTAAATACTATATATATAATGTATTCCGCAGAGTTACTGGATGCAGGTATAACCTAGGAGGACGAAAAAATACTGGCGGGCGACAGGGATTCTTGGAGGCGGCACGTGTTGTCCATATGCTCCACTTAGGGAGCGGATATATAAGAAAAATAAGTTTGATTAAGCGTCGCATTCTAAAATTGTTACGTATATTCTGTCTTCTGATACTGCAATATAAACGAAATGAGCAAAGTAATTAATTGTATGAGATAAAAAATAGTTTAATATAGTAGAAAATGTTGTGTTAACATGGTCTAGTAGTTATTATTAATAATTATAGATGCTTTCTTTTTAGTGTATAAACAGGTCTATTTTGAATTTCATATTGAAAATGTTAATTCGTTGAACGGATAGATGTTTGAATGATATAAAATTAACTCAATTTGCAAAAGAATTTTGATTTAGTGTGGGAGAATAAAAGTTCGATATATCCAAAGTGATGTAAGACAATTATTAAATTTAATTAAGTATGAGGTGGCTAAAAATAAGTAATATTTGTATTTGAAGTATAAAAAATAAAACAAGCCGTTATGATCTGTGTGACCGCTAGACATTTGAATGTTTGCATAATAATGTATGTACAACATTTTAAGAACGGAATTTTAATTATTATTACCAATATCACAAAAGATACTACATAATACAACAATACTATTTAGTTTTGTACTCAATAAAGATTTGATCGATTACCTCTATAAGAGTGTGTACAAAATTACAACAATAATATTATACATACTCTGTTAATACCCGTATACTGCAATATAATTAATAGCTCAATCTAATACAACTGTTTAAATTCGTGTTGAGACTTATTTGCAAAATTTACAGTCACATATTCCTAGCGAAAATAAAAGGGTTTTTGAGTGAGCTTTAACAACACACTAGTAGTTATATAATATACTGGTGAACAAAAAATATTTGTTTTTAATAAAATAATATTTTTATGAAAATACGATTTTTACAAGCTGAAAGAGAAGCATATGGATATCCGTAATGTGAAGACGTAAGAAGACGAAGAAAGTTTATTTTACACGAGAATTGTGTAACAAATACTCGATACCAATATCCAATGGGCATCCAGTCTTGCATTTTTCCGTAAGTCCGACAGATAGGAAATCGAATCAGTATTCCCTGAATTACTAAGCACGCACGCTACCAATTACGCTACCGGAGAGACATAATATATATGAAATATTATTGTTACATGAAAATTTGATTAAAAAAGTAACGGTTGACGATTTAAACCACAACACACTATTTATATAATGTATTCTGTGGAACTACGGGATGTCAGTATGAACCTAAAAGGACACGAGAATATTGAAGGGCGTTGAGATTCTTTAAAGTTTTTCACCTAGAAAGTAGTTATAAAAGAAGAGGTGGAGCTGAATAAGTTAAATCCTAAACTATTTGAAATTCGTAAAGCCTATTTATATATATATATCGTAATTTGATTTTTTTTAAATTAACGATTTATCCAATTAATTGTAGTGCTAATCTGATTATTTAGTTTTTGTCGTAGATACATTTTAACCGTCGAGAAAATTTAATATCACAAAATTGCTCTCAGAAAAACATGGAGTATCGTATTTACGAGTATATGAAAGAAAATGAACTCTAGTGCAGACGTGTTTAAAATGCCTTGATACTGCGTCGGTCGTCGTCAGAACATAGCGGACAACAGAGCGACGCTGCGGGACCTTGTAAGCGAAACCGTTGCATGACGTCACACGAGTTTTGACGCACCGGACCTCTTGACCGTTGGCCGTTACTGTATCAAAAAGATAGAGGCATTTTTTGAAATATATTATTAGCACTTAATTACCGGCTATGGCAATATTTGTACGAAACAGGTCGCGAGGTGTGGGCATTACGCTGGTTTGTGCCTCATTCACTGCCCAATAAATGTAATTGTTATGTTTTCAAATTACTGCGGCAGCGTATAAAAAATACTTTTTCAATAGAATTTGATCAAGTTCATCATTAATCTATCCAGTATACACTTAATAATTTCTTGTATGATTGATTTTGAAACGGTCTTACGTATAAATATCTTCAAAGTGTGAAGATGTCTGTTACGGAAAATCGAGAATATGGACCTCCACAATATGAATTAGACAGATTTATATATAATATGTATGGTATAATTTTCAATTCGTGTAAAATGTTCAGGAGAAACAAAAAACTTTCGTGAATCTGTACAGAGTTGGCTGGCGTGTGCTGGCGATTTTATGTATTTCATTTTTTTGCGAATACTGTGTGCTCTGTGTGCGATAAAAAAATTAAAGCTTCATAAAATGGCATTTAAATAAGTTTTATATCGTGGGTGGATTTGGCTGGTTTGAAAACTAAGCCATTAAAATACATTTATGTTCTTTAAAAAAATATGTAGGATTTGAATTTGTAGTCATAAGACTCTAATAAAAACGTTGATAATCGCTATTTTCTGACGTTAATTTAAGACTGCTGATGTTTATCTTAAGACCATATATAATGTATCAGTAATAAGTGGATAGTCTTCTTTTGTAGGCATTTCAGATATCAAGAAAGGCGTTTGATATACAGGCTTGCACTGAAGTGCTATGAAAGCAATGGGGAGTCATATATTACCGCTCTTGAATAATCCATAGAAATAATAAAGATTTTCTTTCGAAGATATTAAAGACTGTTTTTCATGTTCTTGGTGTGCAAATATTCAAGTGCCGTGCATAATGAACTCCAGGATATAATGTACACGACTTTGAATCTCCTGAATATTTTTAAAAACGGTAGCATAAACCAAAGAGCTTCCTTATTACTCAGAATTCGACTATTTTTAATATTGAGATATTGTAGTTATGAAGGCAGTATTAAATCATTGCCCACTGATATAACAATGATCAATGCCAAACAAACCAACAAAAATTACCTTAACGAATTTGTAATTAACGGTAGCATTGTACTGATATACGGCTGGGTGAAAAAATGTTAGGCTTGTGTGATATAATTTAATGTCTCTTTAAGCGGAAGGCTATTTATATTTTTATTGATACGCTCATGTAACGTAAATTTGTCTATCTTGACGTAGCCACATATTGGTATTAGGCAATACAAATAGTTGAAGTATTATTTGTTTTTGTTTTTAATGTTTCAAGTCAGGTGTGAAAACCCGTTATTCATCTTTATATATGCCACATTTAAATTAGTTTTATCTGCATTTTTAATCGGACTGTATAATTCTTCTAACAAAATAAGCAAAAGATCTAACAACATATTAAAAACACATGAAAAATCGCGTTTTTTAAAGTTCTTGTCTGTAAATCTTTGAAAACTACTGAATTGAAAAACTTGTAAGTTACTATTGCTCAACGCATCGCGCGAATCAGTCGCTTCATTAAAGGCAGCAGCTTCCACCAGTACTGACATCGGGCAGATAATTTATGTTACGGAAATAAATCTGATACGTATGAAAAGCAAAATGAAAAAAAAATGGTCTGTTGGTTGTGAATGAAAGAGAGATTTACAATTAAAATTAATATAAAATCAAATGCCAACATTTTTATCGATAGCCATGTTTACTTTGTACTAATATCACGTGGGTTGTTGATAATGTGGTTAAAGGATTGAGTAATCACCTTATCATGTGTATTTTTTTTGTAGCTGCATGACCTGCTGAATAATTTACAAGCACATAATCTTAACCATTCGACTACTAATACGATAAGTATACGAATTGTACTGTACTTGTTTTATACGCCCAGTAATAGGAAATAAAAATATTTAGAATTGATTGGGATAGAAACAATAAAAAGGGTGAATTATGATAACATAAGCATTAGCATATTTATTGAATGTTGTAAAATTATTGATAGAAAATATAATTTGCCCTGAATGTTCGCTTTATAAAGTAACGCATTTAAGGAGAAATTAATAAAATTGTGTTGATTGAAATCAACTGTAATATAATGCGCATAATTATTGATGAATATTGTTCACAACCGAACAGACAGGTTAAGTCGGTAATTAAATTATTATTGATAGTTAATTTTAACTTACATTCATAATTGTATATTAGATTTGTTGGATTTATATAATTGCTAAATAACTGCAAACAAATGAACAGTAAACAATGATAAGACGACCGGATAATAATGATAACGGAATGTGTAGATAAAATAAATAGTAAATTGGATTTGAACAACATTTGAGAAAATCTGCATTCAATTTTCGTATATCACATGATCATACATTAAAAACTAAAAATGGATATATAATTGTATGTCTAATTTTAATTTATGTGTCAAGATTAATCTGGGAAAAGAAACTTTGTCGTTTGACACATTTCATTCCTATTATAATTAGTATTTTTGCTGTTTTCGAGAATAAAAACAAATGAAGATGATACGTCATTGATATACAACGAAGGTTGCCAAAAATCTTTGAAATTCTGTAATATGTATATGCTCCAAGGAAATGCGAGAGGAGCAGATAATTGCTTGTAGTACCTGATATTTATTTTATTTCATCTTATTTTAAGCTGTATTCTTGTAATATATGTTAAGCATCGAGATGGTGATAGAAATTTTAACGATTTTTAAAAAAGTAGTATTTAGTCCCAGCCAAAATCTACGAGAAATCGAAATATGTGTCACGAATATCAATATTTAAAAGTCGTTTACCGTATTAATCGTGCATTGGACAGGTATTGCCATATTCAAATAAGTAAAATCATTACGAATGCGGCTCGTGAATACGTATTTGTTAGGTAAAATAGAATAAAACAATTTGAATGCGTGATGTTGTTATAGTAGCTAATGAGTTTCTTAATGAATAACAAATTACTTAGACTAAGTGGTATTGAAAAGTAGAAACATAGTGATTATATCACTGGCCGATAAGTTTACTGACAGGCAGTAAGAATGTAAAAATCTTTTCAAAGACACTCGCCGCCTCCTTGAAACGTAATTGAGGTCCTTGTTCTTTTCATAATAGGTACTTAAAGCTCGATAAATAAAAATTGAGATATGAATCGAGCAGAAATATTAAATACATAAAAAATGAGCTTTTCGCAATTATTTCATTGGATTTGATATAAATATTGGAACAAAATTTATTTATTTGTTTTATTAAAGAAATAAAACGCGTAAAGGCTAGATTAAACGTATCCTTAACGTACAACTTGGTGTCCTGAATTATGCATTGGTTCTTGGATTATATTCACCGGTATTGAATTGCAAATGAGATTTAAAAAAAACCAAATATCTATTATTAACTTTGTAATGGGTTGAGTAACAGACAGACAACTTATTATACAAAATGAATTTTAATGCCGATATTTATATTAAAAAGCGCCCATCTTCACAATATTGAGATCTACATTCTATATTTTCGGAATGAACGCCATAAAATAAATAACCATATGACTAATTTCTCATATGTTAAACCTACCAAATAAAATCGAAATTCGAATACAATAGTTAGTTTTTTTTCAGGTATAAAACAAGATTTTAAAAAGCACTTACCATGAAAAGCACAATAAATAGTTAAATAATATTGTAAACAATGCAATATATATTCTGATAACAAAAAAACTTTGCGGTATAACGTATAAAAACACATTAGAGCCGTGTATGATGCATATTAATTTAATAGCCTCAGTTTGGCAGTTCGATGTATACGCACATTCGGCCAGCGTTTTGCTTTTATCTACCTTTAAGATCATTAACAAAAGAGATAAATCTTGCCACGAACAATGGAGTAAAAAATCAATCTCGCACAGCGGTTACTCTCATGGTCAGTCCAAAAACGAACGCACTTGAATACCTGTGTGATGCTACGTTATTACAAATGCTTATTTTATAACAAAAATATCAAACGAACACTTATATGTACATCAAAATTGCACACACAAAGTTAGCTGCGGTCGTATTAAAATGAACACCATAGTAAATTATCTATACGTTTCACCAGATTAACCAGTTATTTACGATTGTTTACGAATCAAATGCAGTTGGACAGTTATCAATGTTTATGTGTTATTTATTAAAAGCTGCACTGAAGTTTTCTGTAATTCCTAAGTTGAGGTTGTTTGCAGATTGTCATCGTATCGAAATACACGCAATTAAAATATGTTATATAAGTAGATTTATTTTAACCATCGAAAATGTAGCATGTAGATATATGCTATGTTAACATATCTTAAAATTTTGTATTTTACTGGGATTCGTTGACAATTAGTCGCATAACTTGAGTTGAACTCAAATAATAGACGCTAATTATAAATTAAATAACAAATATAATATTATCAGCGTCTAACTGTAATAAAGCTCTGAAAACTTCCACAAGAGTTCATATCGATCGATATAAATCAGTGTGGAGTTCTATGATCAAAATTGCGGCTTAATAAGAGTTAATATTAAATTTAATAGCGATCAATAAATAGCGTTTACTACATTAAAAAGGTTCGTCCATACAATGAAATCTAAAAACGTATTACAAAATCAAGCATGGACATGTGTATTTTTAATCTATTGAATTCAGAGATTGATGAATATGTAGAGACTATACTATATTTCATTATATTATATGAGAACAATAGAAAAAAGATATCGAATTTCGGGTGTGAATTGAATTAGAATCAGCCAAAGTTTTGAAAAAAAGCTTACAAAACATCTAATAAAATGTGGGCATTTTGAGTAGATTATTTGAAGTCGTATGTTGTTCGTCTATTATTCTCGGAAATGGTTAGAATTTTCTGCCGGTGCGAATAATAATATTGCGAACATCTTGCAGCCAGAAGTTGGTTTTTGCCCGAATTCGACCCTCACATCTGTTTTACACAGCTCGGGTATCCTGTTAATTATTGTTATGTTTGACCGTTTAGAATCTTAGACAGATTTAAATTTCTAACATATGGTGAAAGCTTTCTATGAGAATTAATATTTCGTAACACCGTCAGAAAATAGTAATACTTTTACGTGTAAAGATTAGATGTATATTATACGCTTATTTCTAGTATTAAGTATTAATAAACACGTGCTAAAATAATAAAATAGCAAAACATATGTATTGGGTATATTTGGATTGTTTATATTTTATATGTTATAGAGTGTGAATGTGAGTGTAATGTGAATTAATAGCCAAGTGATGCAAAACAGCAAATCAAACAAATCAAAAGCTTGGACTCATTCATATAGTTATGATAAATCGTAAAACACATAGTTACTAAACTACAAACGAAAAGAATAAAAAACTCTTGGATTTATTAATAAATAAACTAGCTGTTAAAATACGCGGTTAAAAGAATACTGTTACAGAATGAATTTATAATATATAATTAAGGAAGGGATCTTGAAACCGATATAGGCGAAAGCAATTACATTTTTTGTACAATATAACTATGTAATAAATACGGAAATTTGATTTATTGGATACTGTAAGCCGAGAAAAAGTCACTAAACTACACAAGGTGAAACATTCTGTTTATTTTTTATTTTATGTAAGAAGTGTGAACGATATTTATTTGTGGGCGTATATATATAATATAATAAACACGTATTGAATTAATTATAAATGTTATATTTGTTTATGAATCCATAATGATCACAGCATGTTATAATTTAAATTTACTTTTTCGATAGAATGAATTACCGATTCCATTGTAAATTTATATGAAAACATTGCATTCTAATATGAATGTATTTAATCTTTTTTAGTAGTTGATATAAGTAATGTTATATATTTAATAATTATTTGCAAAAAATATCATTACGAACGCCATCAATAATTTTTAGTATAGTAGGAAATATTTACGTCAAATATTAAAATTCAGGATCAAATTAAAGATCAGGCTGGATCGCACGTAGCATACATTAAAAATTCAATACTCTTGTATACAATTGTGATAAATATGACATAATTGGGCTGGAATTTTCCTAAGTAAACGTCACTACATTATAAACCAGCAATTATATTACTATTAAGAATAAAATCGATTTAATAAATGATTGTTCGACATTTTGAACATCAAATTTGACTCGAATCAAAACTGTATATCAGCTTATTAATGAGAAAAATATTGCGATAACTGTTAAAATGACGTTGTTGTGTGTAATATTCGAATGACTGATATTTATTATGTATGATAATAATAATAATGACATGAGATGTTTATTTATTTGATCATTTCTATCTATATACGATGGAGCCGGTGGTATAACTATCGCGGATCGGTTGAAACAATCTGCTCCAAGCGTACGAATTATGAGGGGCGCAAATAATTTTTAGTTAGTGTGAGAGCTAAGAAAACTATGTGGGGTTGCAACGATTTTATTTGCATCAAAGTGGCGAATATGTAGCTATGTAACTGGATGGAGCATATAGTCTCTTTATAGTTATATGTTGCTTGCTGATCGGTTTGTATTTCTCTTAAGTGCGCGCCTAGCCTAGTGGTTTTAAAAATCCGAAAATGCAGGACTGGCTGCCTATTGGGTTGAGTAGTTATCTGACAAACAATTTTTGTGAAAAATAACCTGTCAAGACGTCTTCACATTGCGGAGATCCATATACTCCTCTTTCGGAGTGGATATCTTCACACTGTGTAGATCGATTCGCCCCACGTTAGGAGCAAACGTGGTATAATATATATTTCACAACATGCATTTTTTACAGACTAGGTTATGTTTTTTTATACAACTCGACGGTCGCTTATGATGCTGGAATCTCACCAGCTTTTGTAAAAATCCTGGACAAAATACACAAAAATCAAGTAAATGCAAAATTAATCAATTTGACTGCTTAACTTCAGTGATGGAATTTATAAGGCAAAATATATTAAAATTTTGAACAGTTAAAGTTGTTTGTTAAAATGTCACTTGTTAACGAAGCCTGTAACTATATTGCGTATTTTTTCATTGTGCAACCGCTGAAAAGAACGCATTCGTGTGTGCATTTGACAAACAATCTCTCTTCTTTCGCCATATTGTCACTATCGATAATCGTCATATTGATTTACCGCCATGCAAACGCGACACAATAAGTTTACAGTTCGCGACGAATAAGCGACAAGTTATCTAGACACAAATGATAACAGTGAATACCTTAGTTAAAGAAGATAGCAAAAATAAACAATATAACTAAATACAGGGATTGTGCATGGTACAAATATTTTTGTATACGATATATATTATAAAATATGATACACATTACTGTTATAAATTAATAGTTACGGAAGCTTGATTAATTTATAAAAATGCTATTTAATACATTTACATATGGTAATGCTAACATATTTGTATTCTTTACTTAAAACTAGGTCCTAAAAACAACGTGCTTAGTTATAATATTACTAATTAATTCAATGTTTTATGAAGAATTCCAATATACTTTAATAGCCGGTCGATACAAAAATCAAGTGTACGTACTGCGGACTTGGGAATGGTGTCGAAACCGTAATAGTTAACATGTAGAATTATAGTTTTAAAAGTTGTATCAATTTTATGATGTATCGCTTACAGTCTTCATTTATAATATTGTTCGTTTATTGTGAATGAGCAGCACAAAACAGTGAGAAATAATGAAGACAAAATCTAATAAAACGTTTCCTCATATATGTACGTTACAAATTAGCGTATTGTAAATGAAACTTTAAATCGAACGTGTAATATGTATACAGTTATATAATAATAATATTGGTTTTCCTGTTACAGATAACGAATTGTCTAAATTGTGCTAAGAAATGGCGTCGCTATGGTGTTTGTTTGAAGTATCAACGCACGGTGAAGCGCGAAACTCACTAGGCAAAAACCATCGACAATGAATTTTTGCCTACGTGCAATAATTTTTGACTGACAACGTGCATAATTAATATCTCAAATAAATAATAACTTATCACTGCTATATTTATAAATGTCAGTGGCATGCAGTTACGATAAATTTCAACGTGGTACTTAATAATATTACGCAGGCTATGTATATATTTTTTAATAATACAGTATTATAATTTTCAGAAAAATTAGGTGCTAAAATGCTATTCAAACCATGGAAACATATTTATTACCTACATTAAAAAATAATTTCGATCATTATTGGAGCATTACGAGTTATCAAAATGAGCGCTGGAAACAGTTCCCATAAAAATGTTTCAATAAATCGTAACGTAATTTCTAATTTACTAAATGATTATTCTAAAAGAAAATTTATAATTTCGCTTACGAGTAACCACTGATATGTTTATTTATTTATATACGATAATAAATACTGACTATTGACGCTTTACGTGTGTTTTTGGGTGGAACTACGAATAAAGTAATTTTGCAAATGAGATAATAAATATACGTATAAAAATAATGGCTCGCATTTTTATTCTAAATTAAGTGTTTAATGTGCTTAAATATACTTAATTGTTAGTGGTTCTATGCATATATTTTAAAAATAATATATTTTTGATCAAAATCTTTGTAGGAATATTTTGATGATATAATTGAATATTCAACTGTTATAAATCATTCTCGATAATTTTACTCAATAACGAATAATTATCAGGCTACCAGTGCGTCTTCTCTTAGAAAAGTCATACAAACGCAGGGTGAAAAAACCTGATTTTGATGTCGGCGGGGCCTATCGGAATTTTAATAGTCTTCTCTCTTCTTGATAATGCATTAGTGAACACCGAATGTCAGTTATACCCGTTCAAAATATAATAGAATGAATGATTTACTTGACTTATGGGAAGCTTGTCGACTTCGCAGTGAATAATTACCAAACGTCTTTAACGTCAAGTTCAACATCTAAGTCAACCGTGCGATAAAGATGGATTCCATTATTTATTATTATATTACGATGGCTCTGCATTGTTTTCTTCTGATATGAATAAAACAACAATGAGTTGAATGGGCACTGTTAAGATGCTTGTTTCCGTTCCGATTGTCTATGGCAAATATTTAAATATATTTCCTTTTGTTTATTTTATGCATTCAGATAGATGATGTAAAGTATTATAAAGTGATGCCCTTATGCTTAAAACTAAGCATGGGTTATTAATCGTTTTAATTTAAACCACGAGTAATTCGCATATTAATATGGATTTTTAATAAGAATAGTTGTTTTGTAAGTAATAATGTCGAATTAAATCCATACATTAAAATAAGATGCACTTATTGAAAACCTTTACAATCTATAATTTATAATAACGGAGTTTTTGAAAAACTTATTGTTTTAAAAAATACAACCAATAACCATATTATCGCATTATATTTTTGAAAACTGCTAAATCGCATGTTTTTTAAATAAATATTTTGTTTATTTGTTACAAATTAAAAATATTGCTGACCTATTGATATTTGGTTTGAATGAATTTAAACGACGAAATTTTATTGTTCTATTATCTATGTGTCAATAAAAAATAAATATGAACGTATTTAAAATAACATTAATAAACGTTTGTTTCTGAAATAAGTAATTAATTGCATCAGTTTTTCTATGAGAATATTCTGATGACGAAACCAAAACAAACACTAATTTCTAAAATAGATGTTTCAAAAAATTATCATCAGTGTTTTAAATAAATTAACTAAAAATATACGTCAGTTAATTATGTTCAATTTCAGATACATGTTAAATTTTTTTATACGTTTATTTAATTTATTTATACATATAATGGCCTAGAGATGGCACAGGTTTCAGTTGATTTAAGGTGTAAAATAGTTTTCTAGTATAATGTCGATTCTTACCATCTTGTTTATCTCGTCTGGCGACTAGTGGAAGCGGTTCTGCCTCATCGAGAGGCGATCCCGGGCACAGCGCCTGTTCGTCTCCTTTGTTGGCGAGGAGACTCTGCGACTCCTGCAGCCTCAGCTGCTGCTGATGGAGCCTATTCTTGATAAGGAAGATCTTCGGCATATTGTATCAGCGATATTCACTTATCCTAAACAAGAAAAAACTCCTAGTTCCGTCCGTATCGCACCGAACACAACAAAATAAAGATGTACTGTCACACGGAGATTGTTATCCTTCCGAAACCAAACTTACAGCAACAATAAAAAACACACGATTTATATCCATTTCACACCATCGACTTCCGAGTCTAAGTAACATTGTTTTATATTATAAACAATTCAAATAGTTTCGTTTGTTAGTTCACAAAGTTATTCTTTAGAGATAAAACTGCACAGTATGTTTTTTTTAGTACTAGAGAACTGTCACCGGTTTGTGGTATTAACAGGTAGATCTCTGTGTTATAACTGTATGGCCAAGGAAACACACACGAAACTGTTAGACCTTGATGTGCGGTTCCGTAGCCCGCCGGTCGAAGACTGCCGCCGCCCGCGCAAGAGTCCGACGAGCGGGAACGGGTGCGCGGGGTCGAGCGGGAGGGGAGCGGGCAGGCACCGTTGTTACTTGCTCTGTTGCGCCCCCGCCAAACAACTCTACAGGTTCAACGCCGGGCGTCGACTTCAACGTGCGTACAATTCCGCGAGTATCTTTTTCAATTAAATTTTCATTTAAACCCATAAAATAATTTAAAGTTATGCAAGACTACAATTTATAAAGTGAACAATATTTCTCTATCATTATCAGTCGATCGGATGATGCAGAGAACGAATAATAATAAGACATACTGATATTTAACTTCGAAACGAAATATATCGCGAGATGCTTCTTAATGCATACAAAATTGAGAGCCACAGGACCCAGACTCGTAGAAAATGATACAAAATGACGAATTTATTACAACTTACAAATGTTTGTATATTTGCATTATTCTGAAAATTTCTTCATTTAACAATTTAATCGAATTATAACGATAAAGTTAACTAAAATATTAAAGATTGGTTCCACTACGTGCATTAAAAATTATACCCAAATAATACTAGATTAAAAAAACACATCAGAAATAAATTACACAAAAATATTGAAGTATTTTATGGTCATCCATTTTTTTAAATGTTGTAATATTTTATTGATAGTCAATGAACGTAATTCTCAAATTACAATTGGAAGTTCATGGAAGTCAGTGATTTTATTCATAATAATATAGACAATATAAATAAATATATATTTGTATTGCGTGTATTTGAATGTAAAATAAGTGTTTTTTGTTGGGTTTTCAAAAAATATTAGAGTGAAAAAAATCACCAACAATCGAAAGTAGTTTTAATGATTTAAACTACCGTACGACGCACGTAGAACGTTGTCCCGTTGGCAACATTACAGGTTTAATCTACACAAGCGAGTTCTGCAAGTACAGTGCAAGTCTGCCAGTCGGGCAACCGGGCCGCAGCAGGTAGTTACTTCTTTGCTTTGCTTTGCTTTGAGCCGTTCTTCCAACGGCAGTGGATCACAACACGCGGCTCACGTATAGAAGTATTTTTTTGAAATAAGAAACATTTACATTTATTCTTTATATGTCATTTTTACAAATCTTTGTCGTAATTTTAAATATGAATTAAAAATAGTCTTGTCAATTCAATAAAGTCTTATACTATAAACATTCTTTTATATTCATACATGTTTATATTAAAACATCTCAAAGTTTATTTGGATAATAAATATGTACATAATCAATTTAAAACCACATTTAAATTAGCTACATATGATACTTCATTATCATTATCTAGCTGTTGAATTCTCGGATCTGTATTGCTTATATTAATTTGAGATGAAGACCATACATTCACTATTGACAAGAGATTCCCAGGAAGATGTTGATTTTAACTAGAACAGCAAAAACCTTGGTATATTAAATGACTATCAATAAAAAGTTACAATATTGATTATTTATAGCACCTACAATTATTATTTTGAAATGCATACTAAGTATTCAAAAATATAAATGATAGATGAATAAATATATGCAAATAATGAAGTAATTAAACCAAAATCAACATACGAAATATGATTATACTAACAATGATAATACAATTATAGACAGTAACTTATTAGATATATATATAAAAAAAATATACCTAGGAAGTAAATTTAGATATACGCACGTATGGTGTGAAATATTGGAGGACTTTATTAGAATTTATGATCAACTGCGCAATTGTGTTCTTGGCATATATATCTTAAATTTTTCCCACTAGTTTATCATAATCAATTAGAGTAGATAGATAATCCACATTATTTTTTTAATTCTTAGAAAAATGTGTAATTCTATAAATTAAGCATGATTGTTATCGTTTCATCCGTACCGTTTTTTAGCAAAATTATTTTGTACGTTGCGTAGCAAGTAACTAAAAAAGGTTTACAAAAACTGCTATTTCCGACGGTATCTCGAATCACACTCACTCACACTTAGCGCACTCACATTATTACTGTTCACGTCATACAAAAGATGGCCAATACCAATACATGCAATATACTGACATAATAAGCATAGCAACGGAGAGTGACCACTGATTCTTACGTGTATTTGTGTCAATATCGGACAATTTAAAACGAATGATCGCCGACTATTTTACTTAGATAGATTTAAATAACGTCAGAGCTATTATATTTTGATAATTTCAACTTATATCTTTATTATACAATATTTAAAATAATGCTCATACTTTGGCATTTTCTAAATCAACATAATACTAATTAATTAAAAGTTTTATTTGTACTGTCGAACTCATGCAGCCTGAGTCGCCCTATCTACAATACGTTGGTATGAAATCAATAGAATGTTGAAAACATTTTATGGCTTTCTTGGAGTTGTCGATGTGTTTAGGTATTCAGAAAAAATGTACTGAAAATCGTGCGACCTGTTTGCTCAATTTCTTTGGGAATGTTTTGAGAGCTTTTGTTATTAAGCTTTAGGGCGTAGGGATATTAAACACTTTTCTAAATACAAGATCAAGGCTATAAAATATCGCTAAACTTTTTTAGACTTTAACCCCCATAAGATATGCAGTATTGAAATATGTCGTGCCAGTTAAATATAATAAAATACATATTTTGTATCGATTTTGATTTCAAATTTCTGTTATCAAAATGGTTCGTTGTATTTATTTATAAACGAAAATTTGATGAAGACTATGCGAAATGTCTGGGACTCCAAGCTGTACAAGGTAAAAACCAAACGCCGCCTGTTCAATGCATGCATTCTGACAGTGCTGCTCTACGGTTGTGAAACATG
>JAGVSQ010005261.1:0-17999 GCA_022683975.1 Rhyacophila evoluta
ATATGGAAGTTTACCAGTTTTAAATAATTTAGAATTTAAAATCAATTTTCATCAATCACCATCAGTCGAAAATGTTAATTATATAAATATGATTGATTGTTTATTGTTTTTAACTATCATATAATCTATCAAAGATTAATTTTAGTTAATTGATCGCCACACTGAGGAGACGTACCTAAAGAAATAAATTTAACACAATTATTAAAAGATAAACCATCAAAAAATGCAAACTGGGTGTATAAACTATGGCATAAATATTTTTTTCATTATTTAATAACGTATTTGTATTGTAATTTGAAAATAAGATTATCTAAAAATGTGTATCCTAAAACATATTTCCAATTGATCCAAGATAAATAAGAAAATATATATGCAGGACATAAAATACAGGCACGAGTATACAACAATTTCGTCTAAATTATTTTCCCTTGTTGTATAAAAAAAGGTTTCTAGAATACAAATAAATATTTCTATTGTATTCCGTGAATACTCAAGTTAGTTTTTACGTGATATAATAATGAAATATTCCTCTAAGTCGCTACGCAATCATTGATATCTTGTCCTCACAGTTATGGCCAGTCAATCGAATTAAGGATAATAATGATAGAGAGATAATAATATTTCTCTCAGAAATTGTGATAGAAGCTATAAAAGGTTTTTTTTATTTATGTTTTACATTTCAGTCACGTATTTAAGAGTGGAAACATACGTTGCAATCAAAAATAAAATTCGTTACTTTATTTCTATTGAGGCCAGAAGCAACGCTGGTCAATAGTATTTTTTTATACTATCAAATGAGTCTTCTTCTTCAACTTCTAGTTTCAATTCACCAACAACTATAGCAGTAATTCACAATACGCTGTCTGCGAGCTCATTTTTTTTCACTAAACATTGTATTTGTATCCGATATTATGTGTTATATTACTGAAAAAAAGCTTTCCAAATTTTTCTTAAGTCATGTGAAGTCTGCTTGATAAAAATGTCAATTAATTTTTATAGAATACACCTTTTTTGTCAATATTATCAACGTTAATTTTTAATTCTATCTTTAAGATCGAGCCAATTTCAGCAAAAGATCGTAAGTGACAATTTGGTGATTTTCGTCATCAAATCATTTCAAAAAAGATATCCGCATGGACTGTAAATATATCATAAGAAATGTAGCAGTCGATATCTTAATTTTGTGTGTATTTTTCATTTTATTGTATGATTTATGTTGTAAATTTAAAAAGAAAAGCACAAAATAGTAAGCTAACAGAACACCATTTTTTTATTTTAAATAGCTGTACCTACCCACGCGTTGCTGTGGCTCAGTCTGGCTAAAAATAATGGAGCTATTTTTCAAAAAAACATGTTTTTACCTGTCACACGAGTGATATCTATATAAAAATGCGCATATATTCAAATGCAACGTTGTGGTCAAATTTCAAAGCAATCGGTGAAAAACTTTTGGAGATGTAAGATTTTGAACAAATGAACATTTACATTTTTGTTTACAATTACTTAAATGGACATCTTCACACCGTCTAGATCCATAAACTCTACTTTCAGAACAAAAATAGTAATTCTAAAAAGCCTTCAATAATTAGTTTCCAACACAAACAATTAAGCTTAACCTTTATTTCTACATGAATTATTATACGTTGTTACAAAAGTTTCGATAAATAAAAGAAAAACTCATGAAAACTTTGCGAAATTGATTTTATTATAAACTAGTAAAAGCTTGATCACTTTACCACAACAATGGATTATTTTACGTGAAAATTTCATTGTACAATTCAGTTGAAGACTTTAATCAAGATAAAAGTTTTTTATAATTTTATTGTTACAGTTTCAGCTTAAGTTGAAGTAAATTATTTTTACTATTTCGATTTTATATAATACTCATAAATAAAATTGAATGCACGAAACATAAAACGGGTTAATCGCTTTCTTAGCTGCGATATCGAAAATGGCTTAAAGCCTCTCAGAGAAAAGCGTCCCAGGGGAGAATAATTCGCTGCACTATCCTCCGTTATATTACACGGTAGGTAATAATAATCGATCCGCTTCACGTGGGTGAGGTGTACGTAATACAATTTTCGCTCAAACGCAGGCGTACGGTGCCTCCAATGCGGAACGTTTTCTATTATTATGGACCAAGAAAAACATAGAAAACACCGTCGGCAGCGTAGAGTTATACATAGATAGATTGCAGTGGTGCGCTTTGAGGGATGCGTTAGAGAGGTAATAATTAAGCTAAAAATCATTCATACAATTTTTAACATTTTAGTTTTTCATATTGTTTTTTTTATATATATTTCAACGCTATGAAGAGGACTATTGCAAAAGTAGATCATATAAATTTCAAATTGACATGTTTTTGCATATTTAGGAAAGAACAAGCACGAATATATTATTTATAACTTAAATTTTCTAACTTGTTTAACATGTCCCAATGAACAGTTATGTTCGGAGACAAATGCGACCTCACAAAGTTCATACACCGCTGGTTAAACTTGTCATAGAACTCGTATTTGGGGCTGATCATGGTGCTTCTGTCTTCCGCGCAACAAGATATTGCACTTCCGTCGACTGAATGAAGGTAAATCATAATATATTATCATTTTTTGTCATGCCTATTTTAACACATTTCTACAGTTTTTTATATGACTATTTACTAAACCTCGCCATTCTTCGTAAGCCTTATCTGATATTTCGTCACCACTGGTATGTAGATATTAAATATTTTTATAATATAATCTACGGTAGAAAGAATAAATACCTTTTTAATAATCACAATGTATACAACATAATATGTGTTCTGTCAAAGAATGTAAGCTGCAAATGCTGATTTAGTGTCTAAATCTAGCTTTTAAGATTAGGAAAAGGATGGTCTTTCAAATTTGCAACCGGATTCATGGACTTCCACCACATTTTTTTTCTTTAGTTTCTATTAAATAACTTAATATATAAAATAATTGGATTGAGTAAATAAAATACTAGTTTTATCTTCATAGACTTCAAGATTGATTCTATTATTTAATAAAATTTACCATTTCAATCATCCCACTTAACTGTGTTTTATAATTATGTTGAATTTCATACAAGAAGCAGCTAAATTGAATTGACAATAAATTCTAAATAACTTGTACTTAAACTAGTGTGAAAGTATTAAATATTAAAAAGTATTAAATATCTTTCGTAGTATATATTTTGGAGGTTTTTTTAGATATTGTTCATTTAGTATTCTCAACATGATTTTAAATAGTGCTCCATATTTATTACACCATGGTGTATGCCTGAATTTAGTTATAAAAACAGACGGTAGTAATGAAAAGACGTATTTACGATTGAATATAGATATAAACAACTCTAGAGATAGATAAATAGATATGATTTAAAAATATGAAAAGAATAATCGCGTAATTTTCATCAATCCCTTGCTAAACTTTGCCATTCCTTGAGTAAAGCTACGTACGTTTATTGCGTTACAGTAACTTTCCAATTTTTATCAGAAAATTTCTAAAAATTAACTATAAAAACTAAAAAAATACGCACAGATGTCTCAAAATTTCTCAAATGTTTTGAAAGTAATATCTCTGTAAAAAATAATATATTTGACTAGCGGTTGCCCATGTAAGGCTACAAAATCTTTACAAATAGTTTTAAGTATGTGTTTTTTTATTGATACCCTCTAGTGATTTTAATTTTAGGACGCCATTGCAGAAGAGGTAGGACGGGAAAGCGACTTCATCAACGATAAGCCTCTTACGCTTGCATCGTTTCCCGCGTTTTTCCTCTTGTAATGAACGTCTTATACCAACTTATACCTACTTCCGGCGCAGCCGTATTTCTTCCTAGTCTCTTGTCTATGCTTTTTTATTAAGGACACTTTCTATTACTTGATAGCCTCTGTTACTGAAAAATAATTTAACATAGTACGCGCGCCAGAAAATGCATAATATAAATATTTTCTCACAACAGCCTTGTAAAGCTGCGAACTACGAATATGTATAGTTACATTCATGAGTAATTCTAGGTAAAAAGCTTGTCGGACGCCACTCTAAAGAAATAAATTCAAAATTTTTGCATTTCCTAAATTGATTCCTTCGTTGATTATATTATTATACCAAACATTATTCGACCATTTATCGGACCGATCTTCCATTGTGACATGGTGTCTGCGAAAAATATTTTTTACCGCTTACAAAAATTGCGTAATCTTACCGCGAGCGAGAAGGTCTCGTTTCAACTAGACATTAACAGGGCTTAGTTAATTAGAACTCGCACACTCTAGTGCACGGAAATCAAGGTCTTTGGAAACTGCTCCTCGAACATCGCATCGCTTAATTTTTTTCTACTGTGCCTTCTCCAATATAGGAGCATAAAGATCTACACAGAGTATAGACATCCACGCCAAAAATAGAATATAATATGTTATAGTATAATATATAGACATACTTTTTCATGAGAATTGGTTGTGCATCAATTCCTGCATCTTTGTATATTTAAAAATCCAGCAGTTGCGAGAATTAAGCCAATAATGTCCGACTCCAAACCGTGTACACTAACCTCTCAGCTACCGGGAAATTGCGTCAATCAACATCAAACTTTACCAAACAACTGTTGAGCGATTATATAAATAATATAATATCATATCGACTGCGAAAGGAAAAAAGACGCCACCCTCAATTTTTCAGAACAGCTTTTATTCGATAATCTGAATGTATCTAACTTAATACACGTTCCATTTAAAGTATGTATGCTGAAAATGCCGAATTAGTATATAAATTTAAGTTTAAAAAAGGATGCCCTGTGAAATTACCGACCAAGAAAAAGAGCTTCCACTTAATCAATTTTATTTGTTTTTCTTAAATAACTTATTAAATTAATGTCACATCGAGTAAATAAAATACTGGTTTTAGTTTTCATGCACTTTTTCAAGGTTATTTCTATGTAATTTTTAATGTTGCCTCAAAATCATCAAATTAACGTTTTTTTATCTCCTGTAAAATTTGTTTTATGTGGCTTATGTAGTTTTTCCTTTCTACAGTCGATTTGCTTACGTTTTCTCTCTAAAATTATTGTGTTTACGTTCAGTATTACTTTTATATTTTAGTGCAGTTTGCTAGTAGTTGGTATCCCTTACTAATGAGTACAGAATTATATACTTCTCGATTCTCATATGTTTACAAAGCAGATAAGTAGAGATAGTATATATGGTAGAATAATGCGCGGATATAATTCTTCCTTTATGAGATTCTTCGTAGAGCAGAGAGCCTATGTGCGTGGCATTCCACGTGAAACTATCTCCTGAATATTCGTTTATATTAAATACCACGTTTTATAAATTGGGTGTTTTCGGATAGGCCTTCTTAGTACTAAAAATAATTGCGACATGGTTTCTACGAAGAATAATTTTCTAGTCTTTAAAAAATTTGCAAAATCTTACGGCGAACGAGAAGGTCTCTTCTCGACAAGGCTAGATATTGACAGGGTATAATTAGTTAGAATAGGAATCACGCACACTCTAGTGAACGCCAACCAAGGTCTTGGGAAGCTGTTTCTGGGATACTTCTGGCACCTATGAAGAGCGCTTCACGTTTGTTACGCCACGGTATACGCCCGCATAATGGGCTAGCGTAAGTGCCTCGCATGCGGAGAGTGAAGGTTCAATTCCCACATCTGCTGCTTTAAAAATATCTAAAAATGTAGGACAGAATAACCAATGGCTTGAGGAATTGTCTGATATCCAATTCTTGTGAAATATATAATCTTTCGAGATATATCTTTACATTACGGAGATCTTTATGTATTCCACTTTCGGAGCGGACATGGTTCAAACAATTTATCTAGATGTCATTTTAGTGAAAAATAAGTAAACAACCTGTGTTTTAAACAAGTTTCACCATTTGTCAATTGGTTCACTTCACTTCTCGTGAACTTAGTTCGTGGTAATTATTTGTAAATTAAATATAGTACCGCTTTTTAAATTATTATGATCAGATATAGTATGATCACATCCTCTGGAAGTATTTCCATATATTGTTTAAAAGAAAATAATTTCTCATGGTAGTTCGACCATTTGTCGGATTGATAAAAATGGGTATCTAAAAGGAGAGTGTTGTAGCTTTTAAAAATATGCCAAAGCTTTCAGCAAGCGAAGTCTTAAATTATTATGAGAAACTGTTAGAATCATTCTAAGTATTAAACAATTTATTATGTGTTTGTATTTATATTTTAATTACAATTAAAGGGGCGATTTGCATTTATGTTTTTAGCTAATTATGCATGCATACAGAGAGTCTGGCTCCTGGTTGTTTCTTCTTCCAGCCGGTGGGACTTCGGCGGCCTGGAAGACCATTGGGTACTATCCATAAAATGTACTCAGCAGAACTAAAGGGTAAAAAACTATGACCTGGGAAAATACGAGGCAGCTGGCGGATGACAGAGAGTCCTGGATACGTCACGAGGTGGCCATATGTTCCGCATAAGGAGCGGATATGGTGAGATGCAAACATAGTGCCTATTAACACTTGGTTTACTTTATGTAAGATTATTTTTGATTTATGACAGGTTATGTTTTCAACATTTATTTAAATGTTTTACTGACCTCTCTGAGCGTAATGTTGATTTTTATTCGAATTTCAAACCATTCTTAGAATGGTGGTAAGATTGTCAGTGTGTACTTTATTGTCGTACTGTTAGTCTACTCAATCATAGATGGCAGTATAAATCCGATATAAAAGAATTCATTTATGATATAAGAATAAAATTACAACCTTCTATACTAATTTTATCAGTACGCTTTGTTTATTCGTGAAAAAAATTTCTACTAAAATAATATTTTTTAGCATATTTGCTCCAAGAAATTTATGGAACATGAATTTTTACAAATACAAAAATAGTTGTGAGACAATTTTCGATCCATTGGTAAAAATTATTTTACACTACACTATAATTAAAGCATAGAAGTTGTCTGTCTAGTTTTTATCTACTCTATATATTATATTGAATGATTTTTTTATTATGCAGCAGTTTTGAAACTGGGAGACTATTGCCAGGGGAGGTGCAAAAATTTGATTTTTTTTTAAAATAACGTGTCGATAAAAAAGGTTGGAAGCCACTGCATTAACTTTAATCTTTAGATAATACTTCTAAAAAAAGAACAGAGAAAAATCTACAGGTATACAACAATCTGCAATGCAAGAATATTAGATAAATTGTTTCCAAGCTCAACAAGCACTACTTTTAGAATTTTTAATAGTCATATTAGCAACAAACGTATCTACCCATTACGATATGTGCATATGCAATATTGATAGGTAAGCGCAAATTTAAAATATATGTATTTCTCTTGCAAGCTAGCAGAAGAATGTTGTAAGGTACCGTTAGCTAGCAAGTAATAATTTGACTGCCGTTGGTTTGGATAAACGTCATTATTATGTGATTGGGAGGTTAGATTTATTTTTTTATAGATTTTTCTCATTAAAACGTATAATTTCGTCATTTTTATTTATCAATGAAACAAAAATAAATTATAAATGATTTATTTATAAAAGTGTTGTATCACTAATTTCTATTTCTATCACCAAGAAAAAACAATTGAACATTTCATATCATGATGTTCACTTATGAATATGTTCTCATCATTTCTTCTTTAGTCCATTCTAGATGTACAGTTTGGCCAGTGCGAGCACTCTTTTCTGCAGCAGTTGCAATCTTGCTCACCGCAAGTGTTTGATATCCGAATACCTTTGTTTTCTCACGACCTAACGAAAATGAGATCACACCGTCAGATATGAAATTTAATATATCCACTATTAAAAAAGATATCCAACATAACATGCCCCTAAGCTCATTCCAAATAACACAATATAAAATTCCCACTTATGAAAATTTGATTAATATGTTTTTATATTAATTAAAAAGATATGTAATACATCTTAATTTTTAATAGATCTGTGAAAACTTTTATCTAAAGTGTGACAATTCAGTTGCAAAAGAAGTGTCTATGGCTTTGATTATTTACTACGTGCATTTCAAATAATTTTCCAATATTTTTCTGAACTAGTAATTTTTAAAATATTTCAAGGCTTTTTCAAAAAAAATTAAGCATCACCATAAACTAGCAGCATTTTATCAGTAGAATTAAGGCAAAATTGTAATATAAATGGCCCCCATATATTTTATATATGTATTTTTTTAATGAAAATGTAAATAAATATTTATCGCATATCGTATTTTCGAATAAATATTAAAATTTAATAAATTTACTAGTCAAGAGTCAGTGAGGTAATAAAAATTTATTTATTGTGTAAATTTATTTCACTGACCCATATGGAGAATATTAACTGATAATTTATTGATAAAATACCTTCGAATAGATCCAGAAAATGTTCCATCTCCAAATGATAAGCGCGCTTATATCTTGATGGGAAAGAAAACCAAATTGGTGCCACAGTGCTGCCTGATTGTCCAAGTTGGACTTCATTACAATGTATTGGTCTTTCATTGTCAGCTCTAATCATTCCTCTAGCTCCGAATACTTCGAGTCTCTGATCATATCCATAGTTGCTGTGCCTACTGTTGTCTATGATAGCAATAGTTCCACTAGGAAATGTCATCAAACAAGCTACCGTATCAAAATCATTAATTTGTTTTATTTCTGGGATGTGACTAGCAGCAGTGGCTTGTATTTTAATAGGCAATTCACCAATCACCCACGTTGCCATATCAATATCATGCACAATACAATCGTGGAAAACTCCACCTGCGAAAAGAAATGAAAATATTATAAAAATAGCAATGTGGTATTGAAAGAATTTTAGCAAACATTAACGTGTGTCTTTCAGGGTTTATTATGACTTACATAATAAACTCTTGATTTAATAGAATGGTAGAAATATCTCCAGATGATAGATTTTTATGAAATTTTACATAAATATTAAATATTTTCAAATTACTATCCCTTCAGATGAATTTCAATAATCTATTGATGAGATCATTTGTTCTCTTTGCGATAAATAATAAATAAATAATAACTATTATTTACAAAAATTTTAATCAAAATACAAAAATGAAGATGTAACTTTTTATTTGGGGAAACAAAATTCAACTCTAAAAGGATTTATTTTATGTGGTAGAAAATTTATTCCATTGGAACTAGAAACCTTTGTAATCATCAAATTGTGAAAGTAACATTGTATTTCAAATCAAAAATATATATGACAAGTAGACTAAAGAGAATTTTTAAGTTAAGTGTTAAGAAATCTAAGTAAGTTTAAGTAATGTGCTTGCTCAGTAAGTCAAAAACCTATCATCTTGTTTACTGACCTGATATTTTTAAATATTCCAAAGATGGAAGTGGTGAGTCTCGGCTGCACACTTTCAACACTTGCACATGGCCAACCTCACCATTTCTTACTCTATCTCTTAAAGAACTGTAAGAGGGATCGAATCGTCTGTTGAAAGCACAAAAGAGTGGTTTTCCCACTTTATCTGCCTTCTCATAACATCTTGCAGATGATTCAACATTTTCAGCGATAGGCTTTTCACAAAATACAGCCTTCCTTGCGTCAAGTGCATTTGTCACAATATTTTCGTGTGTGACTGTTGGTGAAGCAACCACTACAGCTTCAACTCTGAAAATAAAATAAAAATATCAATTTCATAATATTTACTAAAAATCAGTGATTTGACACTTTTCTTATCTTCAAACTGTGATTTATTATTTAAATGAGTGTAAATAATCATCTTAAAAATTAATTCTTTATTTTAAGTCTTCAAATTGTGGAGATAAGTTATAGAGTAAAAATTCATAAAACACAGAGCTATTAACCCAATACATATATATAACTACTATAACAAATACCATATCTTTACTTTACATTGTTTATAGAGTACACAGAAGCATAATGAATATTATATGCCTTGTAATTAATGCTTAACAAGTAATATGCTACAAATAGTGAATATCTGATCACGGTATACTTTGAAAACTTACTTCGGATCAGCATAAACCTTAGACGATTGTTTTGATGTGAGGAAGACCGTATTTTTCAAATTCCAGTATGCCTTGATCTTGTCCCACTTACCCACTACATCATCAACAATATAAAGAAGTTCAACTCTTGGATTTCTAATAAGGTTTGTTAAGTGGATGGATCCCGCTCTTCCTAAGCCAAATATTGCTATGCCGATCGGCTTATCTCTCAGCTTTTTAGACATATCTTGAGATACATCACGTTCATACCTGTAATAATAGTGTTATATATTTGTGTATAACATGATTTTACTTGCCTTTATGTCATGTCATATGGTTTACTAATAACAACTGAGATGGAAATGACAATACGGTGTATTAGTATTTTTTTCAAGATAGAAAAACATGGTTTAACTATAGAGAAGCAGTTTTTAGTTGATATGATGAATATTGTGCCTACATATTTTTGCTTATTTCATAGAATAATTATATTTTGTATCAAAATGAGAATGTTATGTCAGCTATTACACTTTATCTGAAAAGCTAATAGTGGAATTTAAAAAAAACGGGAAATGCTATCCATGTTAAGTTTACCTTATCGAATAACACACCCTTAACATCTGACAACAGTACTTTGATATGAAATATGAAACTCCTTTTAAAGTAGTGCGCATATTTCCAAAACCTTATGTGGTATGCACGATTAGCATGTGAATAGTTTAACATTTAAAATATATGATATTCACTAACCATGTAGACAGAGCGCTTCTAAAAATCCTTGCTAATCATGCTCAAAAAACCAATTTTGATGGCATTTTATCTAGGTTAAATTTTTTTATCACGCACAGAACGCACAAAGTTCTCAAAAAAAATGAAATACATAAAATTATCCGCACACGCCACACAAATTCATGCGGTAACATACACATTCACCAAATATTTTTTGTTCCTCCTGAAAATTTTACACAAACGGAGTTGGCCGGTTTGCAGATTCAACCATCAAAATGATATTTTGTGAGTTCTTTAACAATATCATAAACTTTGCGACTAAAAGATATTGGATAAATGATTAACAGTATACCAAAGGTATATTTTATAGCATACCTAAAAATTATTGATAGTCTGATCTATAAGCTTAAATAGTGAAGAAAAAATAAAAGCTTAAATCACTTACTGTGCATAGAGATAGTCTTCAGGGGCTGAAACCTGTTTCGGTTGGGTATACGGAGATGCATCACTGAACTTGGTCGTGGCCATTTTTGTTCTTAATCTGAATGATAATATGGTAACGTCTGTTGACTCAATATCTACACGTAATGACACAATTTAAATTATTGATCTCCCTTTTATACATAGGTCAAACAATATTTGTTTAAATAATATATCAGATAACATTAATGAAAATTTTGTTTTGACATTTATAATCATTCATCAACATCATAGTCAGCCTACATAACGAATATGACTTCCAGCTGATTTCACACATCTCAGTCTTATGCATCATGCTAAGCCTCTTTTCCAGCCACTTTTAAGTCTGTTTCGGAAGTTTTGTACCATTTGGACACCACCACATGAGCAGATTTGTTCATTAATTATCTAATTTAATTTGTGATTATTTTATGCTAAATAACCATTTCTCTACGCTGGAATTTTATAATGTTGATTTATCCTGACACGATTTTTAAGGGTTAATTGTTAATCACCTGCAAAACTCTCTAGGAAAGGATTTGAATAGCAAAATATGACTTGTAAATCTTTCATTATTAGAAAAAAATAGCATGTGCTTCATTCAACTGCAAGCTGTGAACGTCTCCATTATTCACTAGTTTCAATCTAAGGCATGCTATGTAACATAAATGTATGGATTTCCAATCCAAAAAGTCTATTTATTATAGTTATTACAGATTTATTATAGAGCCATACACTCCACCCATATCTTTAACATTCAAACACACATAAAATATTTGTGGATGTGTACATGTTTGGAGCAATTCATGAGCTTATTTACAAACCCACAATAGAAATATTCTAAAAAATTAATCATTTTTAATTTCTTTGTGAAGTTTTGGCATCTTTTTATATGAATTCCTTTTATATAGATTTAAAACACTACATACTTGATTATTTACCATTTTCAATATGATATGAATTTTATCTAATATTTAAATATTATCAAGACAAGCAATAAAGAAACTATAAATATTAAGGGCAAGATATAATAATTTTTTTATTGAAAACATCATACATCACCGACAGTGTTTACTTCAATTCTTATTGACCAGTTTAGACATTTTTTGTTATATTTGCAAGTTTCTCAAAAATAAAAAAAAAACAAGTATAGGGATGGCAAAACTAAATTCAGAACTAGCATTATTCTTGAATTCCATAAAACGAGAGCTACTAAGTACGAAAGTAGACTGAGATCGATAATTGAAGGTTTCTGGTTTTTTTTTAGGCCTCGACCTTTTGAAATTTCTGTAATTTCTACTTTAGTAGTGTGTAGGACGTGTGTAAAGTGAACAATTTTGTGGAGACCTCCAATCTTCAAAACAATTATGTGGGCGATTATTTTTCATGGGTGCTGTGGCTTAAATCTTTGTGCGCGTGCACATGTGCACAGCTTAAAGATTCAAAACTGTTGACTTAATACTGATCACCACTAAGTAGATACAGAATTCCTCAGAGTGAGTCTCCATAATATCATCATGAAAAATTCAAATAGTATTTTAAAAATTTGCAATATATATTGTTTTATCTGTAAAATATAATAATGTTGATTAATAAGGATTCAAATTGTGTTGCAATGTCGGCAATAAAACCAATAAATATCAAATTTAAAAATAATCAGCTTCATAACAAGTTATTGAGACATGTACAATGTTTATTATGAAGATTGTTTTTAAAAAAATTGTTTTGATTCATGCAAATAGGAAGAATATAATCTGCCATAAAATAAACAAGTTTATTATAAATAAAACAAATAAATACTATGATTACAGAAACAAAATTTGTCCTTCAATTTCATACTTTACAGAATATGAATTGCTACAGTACTGATTTGAGTAGAATATTGTTCTTACACTTGAGTAAAATATTATATTTTAATAGTCTTATAGTCAGTATACTGAGTTTCGAGAACAGCCAACACTTACAGTGATAATGAAGATATGATGCCTTTGACATGCATTCTATAAATTTCAATAGCTTGGCTTGCATACATGGGATACCTTAGGAGAGAATCAATCAAACCTGCAAATGAAACTGAATTCAGTTGTTTTGTAAAGTTACCAAGTTTTATGTATAGGGTATTTGGTGAAACTATGTGGCAGTCCAATGAACTTGAGAAGATTAGAATTGATTGAGTAGTAACAGACAATCTTATTGTCAAACTAAATGAAAATGAGGAGAGAAATTTATTATTTTTGTTTTCAAATCTGAATATATTTATTTATATGCGCCTTAATAACATTTTCAATGTCAATTTTTATCATTTCATTCTACAATTAGTCATTAATTTCTATTCGCTGAGTATAAAATAGTTATCTATCCAGTAAATGCATTTTAAATATCTTTTATTAATTATCACTTACAAAACATCTTTATTGTACAAAATTATCTGGCTTTTAATAAGGGATTTGACTTTATAGTTTGTTTTTTGCATACTATAGCAAAATATTAATATGGACATTTGCGTCAATTTCTAGCAATTGAAGCCTGTAACATATTTTCTCACGTTAGGTATCAAATTACACATTGCTATGAAATTTATATATTTATTTCTTCAGAAATTAAGATAAACAACAATGTAGGTACTTAATATAAATTGCAGAATACATGAATTGTTACGAAAATAAATCTTCATCTCTCAAATCCATTACGTGTAGAATATGACTGCCTCCAGAATTCTTTTACCCACTAGTCACTTTGCATCCTCCCAGTTCATGCCAGCATCCCTTAATTCCACTGAGTAAAGTATATCCTGCGGATGGTTTTTGAAAGTTTTCCAGAACGCCGTATTCTTCAGTTTGGAAGAAGAGACAAACAGGATTCAGGTTTTTTGGATATGTTCGTAATATGCATCCCAGATAGTTCCAGTGGTGTTGTATGTGTTTTGAGATGACAGGGGGGCTGCTTCATCTCTTTTTTGAGTTCTTTAAGACAACCCACCTCACCTCCAGTGTTCTGTTAAGACTCCACCATTCCATTGGGTCTGAAAGTAAGTATTAACCTTTTGCAGACCTACCCGGTGATATGAAATGATTTACAAACATCACCTCTGCATGCCACCACCTCAGCTGCTTCAATGTTGTAATTAATAGAAAATATTAAAATGTATATTTTAGACAATATAAGACTATACCATTATGTCAATTGAAAACAAAGTTATCAATTTGGGGCTTATGAAGGATCTTAATGAATTGAGTAATTATAACACAGCTAATAATAATTTTTAGAGTATGCCACAGGAAACTAATACAAACCTTTAAACTTAATACATGAAAAAAACCCTGAAAGTTTCCAAAAATGTCATAGGAAATGGTTGAAAAATAGTGGATGACATTATTTGAAAATAAATGAGATTACAATCTCAATGAAGGGAAATATTTTCCTTTCTATATTATATTTTGAACTCTAATTCTTGAGATAAACTCGATTAACCTGTTAAGTGTATGACCAGTGGCGTAGCTACTGAAGACAATTGCAAGTGCAATAATTTTACTTGCTCCAGGGTGCTGAATATATAGCTACGCCACTGGGTATGACAGAATATTTCACGATATGAAAAAGGCAAATCTACATTATATAATCTTCTTACCATGTACAGGAAGATATATTTCATCATTACGATGTTCACTAAATACATGACAATATATCTCATAACAATAATTGTTGATAACTATTACCAGCTGTGAATAATATTTCCAATCATAAGAGAAAAAAAATATTCCATTAGGGTTAAGAATTAATGTGGACAGTAATTTTGCGAAAGAAAGAAATACAAAATCAGACATTTACTTAATCGTTTCCTGTTGTGAAAATCACATTTTAGGCACATGAGGAGAAAATTCATTAGGAATTACAATAGGTGTTAATAAAAGACAGAATTATTTAAATTATCTCTTTATTTAGAGTTGCAGCTAAAAAATAAACTGAACTTGACAAAATGGATGTTTTATTTTGGAATATACAAATGAAGGCTCTGTCAAATTTAGGTGACTAAGAAACATTGCAAATAAAGCAGTTGATTTCTCAGTTATCATATTACCCAACAGAATGTTTTTCATATAAAATTTAACAGTTTTGCGTAAAAAGGTTTACCATACTTTACAATAATAAAAATTCGACCTACGTACCATAACTATATCCATTCAACCAAAGTAACAATTAATCCGTAAAGAATTTTTAAAAATCATAATTTTACTCGAAATGATCGCTTGACCAAAGAATAATATTTCCTTTAAATCGAAAATTATACATTTGACCCCTCCTTTATTAATTAAAAATCGATTTAGTCATCGGAAGTTGAACAATTTGATATTACAAAGATTTTAAAGTGGTACACAGATATTTGTATAGAATTTCACGTGATAAGGTTTTAAAAGTTGCAATATCTAGTGAATCTCTACACTGAAAACAGAAGTATATTCTTAAGGCTATCATATATTAAAAAAAAAAAATTATAAAATAGTCAACACAATAACATGTGTATTCAATACATTGATGACAATGCTTTGTAGTGAATATGACCAAAAATAAAATTTAAGTGCCAATGACTCCAATTACGACATATTAATTTCATGAAATATTAATAAGTTTTGTAACACTATTTGAACAAATTATATTTCACATCAAAATCGGTTTTGTCTATTAATCCATTAAAAATAAATAACGTTAACAACAGACAAAATCAGTCTTAATTTAAAAAGTAATTTATAAAAATAGGGTAAAAAATCAAGTCAGAATTTTAATATTCCACTTGCTGTAAACCAAAAATTTTCACTAATTCAATTTCTAATACATCATTTTGTAATTGAAGATATACGATACATAAATAAAACTTGTTTTGAAGTAGCACCAACATAACCTTAATGGATAAGACACCATACAATACAATAAACAAGACAAAATAGTATATCTTATTACACAAATGTCATAACAGAGTTCAAAAGTAACAAAAATAATCACTGAATATTTGTGTGATTATATGCCAATTATTCAAAACCTTGATGTAGCATTTCACCATTTACAAGTTTCCTACATACAATGTATAGGATTCACTCATGTACGAATACTTGAAAATGGCGAAAAACAAAACCTAAGTTGTGAAGAATAATTGATTTAATATACAATTTATTAATAGTTGTAAATACTATTGTGTTTCATTTATTATAGTTCACGGTGTAATGCAAAGCCATTGCCAGTGCTACTATACAACACTTCAAAACAGCGTGAGGTAAGATTTCACTTTGAAACTGATTTTTGCATTCACTCATAGTTTGTTGCACGATAACACAATACTGGAAGCCAAATGAGACTGATTATTAGATGTTTATTTGTTTTAAAGAGTCACCAATTAATTTGCAAGCGGTAAGAGTCTATCACAATTTCGTGAATTTGAACGATGATCGATAATTACATTTTATCAATTATATTCTTGGTAATTTTAACACCATCGAAGAATGTCGGATGATTAAAATAATGAAGAATTTTATATTGAAGCAGATGCGGGTGCGGTGACGTGTTCGGGTGATCAGGATGAGCTGCTGTTGTCTCCGTTGTCATGGAAACTATTACCGTTGACGGAGAACGGTGCCCCCAGCCCGTATAGGTGCCCGCTCGAACTCTCAATATTGTCATCAAAGAAGATCTAAAATGTATACAGAAAGTAAGTAAGAGAGATGTAAGAGTCATAGAGCAACTATCCACATAATTAAATTCTAATAAATAACAAATTCATCTAATTATTCCATAATATTGAAATACATATATATAAGTATTTTATTGGGAAACACAATGTCTCAAAATAAAAATAGTGTACCTATTCTTGCAGAAAGTGAGTAAAAAAGTTGAGATAATATAGACATCTAATGTTTTATTCAATATTAGGGTAGTATATGTCAATATAATTACCTCTTTTATTTTGAAGAAAGCCATTCCAGTGAGAAGAGAATCTGATCCAGCCTGATGTTGTGGCCCAACTCTTCGTAATTCTAACTGGTCTGCTACTTCTTGTAATCCTCCTTTCAAGTTCTTGCACAGTTTCATAAGATACTAGAAAGAAAGATAACATAATCAATCTATCTAATTATAGAAAAAATATATTCAACCTCATTCCTTTTAAATTAAACTATAAAAAAATAATCATCAAAATATAGTTAGGCCACTACATGGAAAAATATTTTTTTTTGTACAGATAACTAGTATTCAAACACTATATTCATTTGCAAGATATGGATGAAGGCAATGGGAAGGATTCTGGTGGAAAGGTAGTGATACAATCTAGCAAACTTTTAACTCAAATGCTGTTGTTACAAGAGTGAAACAAGTTACTTTTTGATGAGCCATTGGTCACAAAATTGTCTTTTTTTTGACATGCTTATTACGTTTTTAAGTGATGGAGGTAACTGCTGATATTGACAAAAATACAATTTAATTGGATAACGATAGGTATTTAAAAATATATTTCTTCACATTACCTTAACATCGTAGACAGTGGGGAAGTAAAGTCGTAGGCTTTCAAAGAATTCGCTTTCATCCGGTGGCAAATTTTGATCAGTGAGCAGTTTGAGGAGATAGCCAAAATCATATCCCGAGTGAAAACTGAGCCATTTGATGTTGTCCACAAGAACTATTCCTGAAATAATGCAATAAATTTAAAAAATATATTAACACCTAAGAGACGGGTAATTTTTCTAGTACCGCTAGGACGGGTCCCGCGTTTGCGCGGGTTGTATACAGTCGCACTGAACGCCATCTCTTGGAAAAAATAAGCAACATATTTATTCGGATATTTATTAGTTTCGTTTATTTA